>PVKB01004297.1:0-149548 GCA_004027205.1 Ctenodactylus gundi | reverse complement strand
GTTATGCCTATCCAGGAATAGGGGATGTCCTTCCATTTTTTAAAATTCTCTTTTTTTTTCAGAGTACTATATAGTTCTCAGAATAGAAATCCTTCACTTGCTTCCTAAGATTGATTCCTAGATATTAAAATTTCTTTGAGGCAACTGTGAATGGAATTGTTTTTCTAACCTCCTTTTCTGCATTTTTATTATTGCTGTAGAGGAATGCTACTGATTTTTGTGTATTGATTTTATAATCTGTGACTTGGTTGAATTTGCTCATTAGGCCTAACAGTCTTCTGATAGAGTTTTTTGGGTCCTCAATATAAAGAATTATGTCACCTGCAAGTAAGGATAGTGTGACTTCTTCCTTTCCTGTGCATATTCCCTTTATTCCATTGTCTTGTCTGACTGATCTATGGTTTTCAGCACTGTTAAATAGAAGTGGAAAGAATGGATACTCTCATCTTGTTCTTGGTTTGGGAGGAAATACTTTCTCCTTTTCCCCATTTGGGATGATACGGGCTGTAGGGTTGTCAGAAATTGCTTTTATCAGCTTGGAGTAGGATCCTTCCATAACTATTTTCAACCAAATTTTGATCAGGAAGGCATGGTGTACCTTGTCGAAGGCTTTTTCTGCATCTATTGAGATGATTATGTGGCTTTTGTCCTTGCTTATGCTAATGTTGTGTTTTACATAGATTGATTTGCGCAGGCTGAAGCCTTGCTTCCTTCGGATCAAGCAAACTTGGTCAGAGTGTGCTACCCATTTAATAACTTGTTGTATTCTGTCTGCAAGTATCTTATTGAAGATTTTTTCATCTGTATTCAGTAAGAAAATGGGCCTTATAGTTCTCCTTCTTTGTTGGGTGTTGATCTTGTTTGAGGATTAAGATGATAACTGTTTCTAGGAAGGAATTAGGCAATATTCCCTGTCTTTTAATTTCATGCAAGGTTTTGAGGAACACTGCTGCTAACTCTGATAAAGTTCTGATAAATTCTGCAGCGAATCCATCAGGCCTTGGGCTTTTCTTTGCTAGTAGACCCTTTATTCCGGACTCACTTTCATCCTCGGTTATAGCTCTTATCAGGTTTTCTATATATTCTTGGCTCAATTTTGGTATGTCATATATGTTAAGGAATTTATCCATTTCTTCTGAGTTCATGAATATGTTGGAATATAGTTTTTTGAAATAGTTTTTTTTAAAAAATAATCCTCTGGATTTCAACAGTGTTCCAGTAATGAGGCCAACTTGATCATAGTGTATGATCATTTAATGATTTTCTATGTATCTATAAATGTATCAATTTCTCCCAAATTCTACAGGTTCTTGGAGCCTGAGTTTCCAAAGTAGTCCTTATAATTCTCTGCATATCAGCCGCATCTCTTGTATTTTCACACTTTGCATTTCTAAATGTATTGATAAGGGTTTTTTCTTTCCTTTTTTAGGGTAGTTTATCTAGAGGTTTATTAATCTTACTTATTCTTTTAAAGAACCAACTGAGATTTATTGAGTTTTATATTTTTTAGTTTAAATTTCACTAATTTCAGCTCTGATGTTTCTAATTTCTTTTCTTCTATTACTTTTTCATATAGATTTTTCTTGTTTTCTAGGACCTTGAGGTGCATCATTAAATTATTTATTTGGGATTGCTCATTTTAATGTGTTTATTTATGGATATAAATTGCCCTCTTAGCACTTTTTCATTGTGTCCCGCGAGTCCTAGTACAATGGGTTTCTACTGTCCTTTGACCCTAGAAAAATTTTTGATTTCTTCCTTGGTTTCTTCTCTGATACAACTGTTTGTTCAATAATATTAAAATATATATTCCATTTGACCCGGTGATAACTCTTCTGGGTATCTTTCCAAAAGAGTGAAAAACAACATATAAAAGAGACACATGTACATCTATGTTTATAGCAGCACAATTAAGAATAGCTAAATTGTAGAAGGCAAAATGGATGCCAAAATATCTATCAATAGGCCAATGGACACAAAAAATGTGGAATATGTAAAAAATGAAGTAGTAATTTGCCATAGAGATAGGTAATCAGAGTCACTTGTAGGTAAATGGACACAACTTGAGACCATCCTGCTTAGTGAAATAAGTCAGACTCAGAAGGGTAAATACTTCATGATTTCTCTAATACAAGAAACCTAGAATACAAATAAATAATGCAGTTAAACTGATGAGATATTGGAAGTTGAGGAATCAAGTAGGGGGCCAAAAGCTGGAAAAATAATGGGAGAAGAGATTGTGAAGTTGACATAATACATACGTGCACAAAATTCTCAAGCTCAGTATAACAATTGTGTGGGGCTGGAGGAACAGCACAGCAGTTAAAGCACTTGCCTAGCAAGCAGAAGGTCTTGGGCTTGATTCCCCGGCAGCACATAAGTTGGGCACAAACCTATGATTCCAGCACTTGGGAGGCTGAGGCCGGAGGATTGCCATAAGTTTTAGGCCAGACTGGAGTACATAATGAGCTCAGGACCACCCTGGACTACAGAGTGAGACCCTGGCTGAAAACAAACAAATCAATGTAACAATTTTATATCATATATATATAGATGCATATATTATATACATAATACATATTTATACATGCTAATAAAGTTGATAGAAATAAATGCATTCATAAATGTATCAAGGTGTTCTAATAAGCAGAACCTACCAAGCTTATTCTGGGCTCCATGTGGTGAAAACTGGTAGGCCCAATGACAGCGTATCATAGGCAGACAGGTTTTGGCTCCTCAAAATTCAAATTGTGTAAACAATGAAATGGCCAAGACATGAAATCCTGCCATGGAGAATGTAGACTGGAAACTGGATGAGCTGTCAGTTTAATGGTAGCTGAGATTCTTGCACTTGGAAGAGACACAGGACGAATGCCATCTGAGCTTTTTGCCTACTTGAGGCGTCTCCAGAGCAATGGCATAGCAATCGGCTTTGTTTATCTTTCTTTTGGCACACACAAATATTACAAAAGCAAATTATACCATCTATGGATTTAGAGCAATACAAAAGGGTATAAACTATCAAAGTCATTTCCCCCAGCATTCCAAACCCATTTCCCATAGGCAATGAAGGTATTTGATGTGCAACCTCCACACATGCATCTGATTACTTATACTGTGTTTCAAGCATTGTCCTTTATTTCATGACTTAACTCTCAAACTCAACAATCTTATCAAGTCCGGAGTAGCACTCCTGTCTTACCGATGACCAAATTGAGGCTTAGAGAATGTCAGATGCCGAGGACATATGATGGTAATAAAGGCAAGAGTCAACAATTCTGTGAGATTCTAACTCTAGGGTCTTAACTGTGACACTATACTGCTTGTGATGTAATGGAGACAGAAACAGAAAGATAAACAAATATAGCTGTGACAGTTATCTCTTGGAGAAAACCCAATGTTTCTGGAACATTTCAAAATGCTAATGGTCCTAGAACTAATTGAGGGGAATAATGGGAACTAGAGGGGAAGGGGAAAGAGTGGGAGGTCAAAAAGGAAGAGGGGAAATATTTGTAATTTTGTTGTGATATGTATACGCACAAAATACTCAAGACCAAAAGACTTCACATTCCAATGACTCGACTCATCAGCCTCAAAGAAATCACTTGAAATTTCTACCACCCTGTCCCTTGGGTATCCATTTCCAACGGCAGTGGTCTCTGGGGATCTCTGCTGGTCACAAATGCTTAAGTTGAGCTTTTTGGGAATTCAGAGTATGCTATCTCGGAGGATCTCAACTCTGGCTACACTTTAGAATCACTTAAAGACCTTTTACAAAATATCTAGGTTAGATCCCATCCTAGAAATTCTGAATGAATTAGTCTAGGAAAGGGTTTGTACACTAGAATTTTATAAAATGTCTCCACCAATTAGTCAAATGTACACCCAGAGTGAGAATCACTGCTTTAAAGTAATCCCAAGGTGCTTAGACATAAAATTCACCCTGAGGATAAATCCATTCTATTTCCATTTGGATAACCTTGAGAAAATAGGATTATTAGAAAAAATAGTGCAGTCATTGCCTTCTTCTATTAGGATGCCGTAACAGACTGTGGTACTTCCTTCCTAAGGGTATAGGACACCCTGCCATGTCTCCCAATAGCCAAGTGCCTCGACAAACTGACCAGATGGCTCAGAATCTGGAATCGAGCCTCGGCTGAGAGAGGTACCACTTTAGAAAACCTAGATCTGCCCCTTTGGTGATATAAGTCAATTTTATGATTACATTTAAACTCACTGAGAACCCTTTCTTACTAAGTCTTTGTGTACCTTGGTACCTTCAGCACCAAAACAACTATGTTAAGAGTATAAATGTTGTTTATCAAATATTTATTAAATGAGATAATGAGAGACCGGACTTCTGCGACAAACTCCTACTTTGCATCACATTTTCCAGGTCTGAGCTACCCGTGACTCCTTATGAGCCAAAGTTGATAGCTTAGAGCAACTGTTCTGAAACTTTAGTCCCATGTCAGCAATATCTGTATCACCATGGAACCTGGAACCTGTTATAAATGCAAATTTACAAAATCTCTCCCCAAAAAGAAACTTCAAGAATGAAGCTCACCAATCTGCTTTTTGTGTCGCCCCTCTCCCCAGAGTTGAGTATCAAACACAGGACCTCATACTTGTCAGCTACATTCACAGGGCCCTAATCTGTGTTTTACAAAGCCCTCCAGGCAATTAGCAAGCACTGTCAAGTTTGAGAACCAGGATCTAGAGAAGACATTTCAATTCCTCAAGAGGTGACACAAAGCTTTTCACTCTCCGATAACAACTTCCCTTTCCAGCCTTATCTCCTTTGATTTTCTTCCAGGCACCCACAGCACCAGAATCCTTCTCTCCAGAACACAGTATGTTCTTCCTATGAAACACGTATTCATCGTTTAAGAACGCACACTAACATCTCTTTTCTAGAATTTTCTTCGCAGTCTCTCCATATATTCACTCATACAGCTAAAAAACATTAACCCATAATTGCGTGGTAACAGGGATATAAAAATATGCTTGCAGTCCACTGGGGGGAAAATGAGAAAGTAAAACAAGTGTGGTGAGTAATATCCTAAAGGCAATCCCTAGATCCTATGGAGGTTGAGTCGAGGCATTCCAAACTCTGCCTAAATGTGGGCAGAGTGGTGCTCTGAAAGCCTCACAGAGAAAATGACATTAACAGAGTCCTGAAACACGACGAAAAATTTTCAAAGGCACTGCAGGTTCTGCCAGACTTTTCTTAGAAATTCTGGTTCTCTTAGCTAAGGTCACCAAACCTGCCATTCTCTGACATTCTGCTCACTGGATGCCGTATTTAATCTGCCTGGTGTGCTATCTCCTACTTAAGTGTTTGACATTGTCCCTCCCAAAAGCCTGAAATGTTCTGGAGCTCATCCCTGTTATGTGGTTCTAATATCTTCTTAATCTGGCTCACCTACTTTGCCCTAGTGCTCTGAATACTCATGTCTCCGCTTTACTAGAAGACAAAGCTTTTCTAGATTCTCAGACAGTGACACCTAGATACAGTCCTCTGTAGGAGCTGCATTTGCAAAGTGGAAGACATTGGGGGAGCTACAACCCGGATATATGAAAAAAATACAAAGAATTTCCATGTTCTCTTTAAAGCTAAATAGTGCATTGGGGATTTAGTCTGTGACCTTGGCCTCATTGGTGTTGGTGCCCCACCAGCTGGGAAATGATTAGCCCAGTATGACTTTGCTATGAGAAAAATCCTCAGGGCACTTGTATATCCAAAATAGGATAGTCTTTTGGAAAATACCAGTCAACAACTGATGGGTAGTCGTGTTGCATGTAATAAAAAAGGAGCGTTCATTTCTCTAGACCTACTTGAAATCTGCCACAAGGAAATTTTTTCAATTGCTTCATGGGCCATGTAGTAACTCAGATCTTAAATGTCCCCAAACCTCCATATGCTGGAGTTTGGTCCCCAGAGAAGCACTACAGAGAAGTGGGAAAACTTCTAAGAGGTGAGAACTAGTGAATATTTTGTCATCGAAGGCATGTGCCAAAGAGAACTGTGACATCCTAGCCTCTTACCTGTCTGTTCTGTCTTTTGCTTCCTAGTCATGAGGCAGACACTTTTGTTCCATGTACTCCTCACCATTGCCATCCAGAACCACTAACAAGAACCTCTACACCAAGGCAAATGAGCTTTTCCTCTTTAGAAGTTGATTGTCTCAGATATTTATTATAGTAACAGAAAATTGGTACCAAGAAATTAAGCCCTTCAAATTGGTTTATGGCAAGGGTTTGAAAAAGTTTGAAGAAACAGACTAAAAAAGGCCCAAAATACTGGAAGAGAAGTACAGCTTGTTGGACAGCTCTAATGAGGTCTCAGAAGATCAGAATGCTGGTAAAAATGTGGACAGAAATTGTATGGAAATGAGGATTCTATTGGAAATTGGGCTAGAGGGCAGGCTTGCTACAACATGGCAAGACATTTGGCTGCCTGTTATCCATGCAGTGACAGCTTGTAGGAGGCTGAGCTTAAAGGTAATGAACTAGTTTACATGTCAGAGAAAAAGCCAAGACAGGAAAAGTATTTCAGTGACAGCATGGGTATTCCTGGCTGCTTTTAGCCATATTATTGCGAGAATCAGGAACAAAACAGATTTGGAAAATTCACAGGTTGGCTACAAAAGGGGCATATATACAGCTGTGACTAAGATGGTGTGGTTGATACCTTCAACAATGGAAAAGATGCCGCGGGAGCACCTCAAGGGTCCACAAGACTCACCTCAGTCTCAGTGATATAAAAATTCAAATTTGTTTCAATGGCTTTCTGGAGTAGCAAAATTTCAGAAGAGTGCCCCAGGAGCATCTAAAACTGCCTAGAGATTTATTTCCCATTGTTCAGTTGTCAAGGCACTCAGAGGCGACTGTAGTCATGAATCAAGTGGGCCCAGAAACAGTATATGCTGCCTGCAGGCTGAGGCATCATCCACATGACGCTGGCTTCGCAGATGTGCAGAATGTAAGCATTACAAACAGCACGGAGCCTTCCATTGAAATTTCAAAACAAACAAAACCTGGGAGGCTAAGCAACATGTTCCAGGGTCAGAATCCCTGCAAGCATCTCCAGACAGGGCAATGTATGAGCTGTGGAGGTAAAGCTGAACCTGCACTGGAGACCCCAAGAAGGTACAGGTGCCTGCAGTAAGCAATGCATGCTGGAGGAAGCTTGGACACTGAGCAGAAAGAGCTTGAAGGAGCACGTGGGCTGCAACCAGCAAGGTGTCGGAGTGGGACTGCCCAAGGAAGTCCACATCATCCCACCAAAGTGTGCCCCAGAAACTAACTGGCCTGGGAGATTTAGGATTTAGTGTTTGCCTTGCTAAGTTTTTCTCTTCCTTTGGGCTGATTCATTATTATTTTTCTAGTCCTTATTTTTGGAAAAGGAATGTTTACCCTTTGCCTGTCCGGCTGCCATTGTACCTTAGCAATACGTAAGTTTCTTTTCATTTTTATAGGGGCTCATAACTGTTTTCCTTGAGTCTCAGAGGAGATTTGCACTTTGCTGTGGTTTGGAGGTGGAGTGTCCCCGACAGCCTCATGTACCTACGGACACTGTATTGTTGGGAAGTTGGGCCTGGCTGGAAGGGGTAAATGTTGGGAGCGTGACCTGGTTCCACTCTTCCTTTCTCTCTTGACTCTGTTCTACCATGCCGTAAGGAGCCTCTCTCTCTAGCTCAAGCCTCATCCCTGCCAGGTGATTCTACCATTTCTAGCCACCCACCCATGAAAATACTGTGACATTCTAAAACTGTGAGCTAAAATAAATTTTTCCTTCCTAACTTGTGGATGTCGGGTATTCTATCCCAGCAACAAGAAAATAAATTAGACAGACTTGAACTTTCAAGTAATGTTGGAATTGTTAGATACTGGGCATTCTTTTGGATGGAATGAATGCGGCTTGCACTGTGAGATGACCATGAATCTTCCGGTACAAGTTTGGATCTCAACTGTCAGACAGCCTCTGGGAAACAGTGAACCTGTTGAGAATTGAGGCCAATGAGAGTTTGTCCTTATGTTGCCGAGGGCACAGTATAGGGACTGTGAGAATGTCGATTTCTTTCTTCTCTCTTCTTGTTGCTTTCTGGCTGTGAGGCAAGAAATTTTTTTCTCTAATGTACACTCATGCCATGGCACGTTACCTCCTGTGGGCCAAAAGAGAAGGGGCCAGCCAATCATAGACTGGAACTTACAAAACTTTGGACCAAAATAACCCTTATTTCTTTGTAAGTATTTGTTACTGTTATGAGAAACTAACAGGAAGTGTTCAAGACCAAGATGATCAAGCTGGAAGTACTAAACACCTTAGGGCTCCAGAGTGTCGAGACTGTTTAGCAAAAAGAAGATCTTACTATCATTAATCTAATTACTCTGTAACTTAAAGCATTTTAGCTTTCCAATTTCAGGGAACAAAAGCTATTTCAGGAAGGAGTGATTTTTAAATATTCCTAGACTAAAGCAACTAAAAATAACCAATGTAAACAAACACAAAATTGAAAATCAAAACACAGTTTACCTTCTGTTGCTACATAACTGGTCCCAGAATACAGCAGCTTACCTCCCTTCTGGCCTGCTGGAGAAAGCATTAGTTCCTGGAGACTCTCAGTAAGTGCAATGAGAAATATTTACTTGTTTGAAGGCAGGATGGCCTTGGAAGGAATCCATTTGTTCCTTGCCCCTACAGGAAACCTCACTTAACATACCTGAGGATATTCCATTCTAGCTTCATTTTTAGGAGACCTATATTGCTTTTCAGCCTCTACGAAATTTACATGAGAAACTCTGGAAGTCATCAAAGCACCATCCCTTACAGTTTGATACAGGACAGATGGTAAGTGACACACACAAGAGATCTCCTGGCATTGTATTGTGGGTATGTACTGATAGGAAAGGTAAGATACTACCAAAGATCTAGCTATTGGGAGTGTCTGGGTGTGGCTATACCCGTCATCACAGGGCATAAAGTACCTCACTGCTCTTCTCGGTGCTTACTGTCTCCCTTTCCCTAAGATGTCTTGGAGTTCAAATTGAAGATGCAGTAATAACAACTTTAAGTTTTGGCTCCATGCCTACCTTCTGGCTCTCTAGATCAGTGGACCATTTTTCAGAATGTCTGTGTGGCTCCTCTATGCCTATCTCAAATAATCTCTCTTTTCTGGGTTGGATGGAAGGTCACAATTTTGAGTCTACATTAATTGTGCTAAATTCTGTCTTAATTCGAAGAAAGAAATGCACATCCATCAAGGGCTAAAAAAGAACAGCAACATTTTGCTCACAATATCAGGATCTATTTTCTCATGCTTGAAATCCTAAGCTTTTCTCTCTTTATTTGACAAAAATAGTAACTGGGTCAAATATAGAAAACTCACCACCTCTCTCCTTTATTTACTTCTCCATCTGTGTACAGGCTTTATCAATGATGACAGCGGGAACTGGCTTGGCTTTCGAGCTCTGGTTTGTTAGCTATTTGATGTGAAGCAGCAGCTGGGAGAACATATATGCATGCCATTCCTGGGCCATACTCCAAGGGGGCCTGCCACTGGGCTTTTCCCATTTGCCAAGACAGAGACTATTCTGGAACCTACTTATGAAAAACGACCTTACAGAAAATTCTTTCCTTCTTTTTCTTTTTAAAAAAGATCATACAGGTGAGGCATTTTAATCATGTATGTTGTGTAATTTTGTAAATACAGAAGTAATAAATGTCCACTCCAGATCATTTGGGAAAGAGAAAAACAAAATAAAAGAAGTATTCCATAACCCTACCAAAAATTAATGTTTACTGCTTTTGTTTATGGGTTTTTCTGTACATACTTATAAAAATAAATTACGTACAATCCTCCCATTCTTTTCAGTACTTTCCAAGCAATGTGGATGCAGAGAAAATGACACTGAGTCACCCTCCTCATCTCAAAGTTAAAGATCCAGAGAATACCTACTTTATTCTGCCTAACAATATACTAAGGTGGCACCGTTCAGTATGTTGGCCACTAGCCACAAACGGGGAACTTATTTTATGGTCCATAAATTAAGCTTAAAACTACATTTCCTGAGTTGTACTTGCCCTATCTCAAGTGTTCAACAGCCATGTGATCAATCAAATTTAAATAAAATTAAAAATACTTTCCTCAGTTGCGCCTGCTACACTTTAAGCGCTCAATAGCCACATGTGGCCAGTAGCTGCCACACGGGGCAGAGTAGCTTATAGAACATGTTAATCACTGAGTAATATTCTATTGGATATGCCAGATGCCAGAAACACAGAAGTTCTCTGGAAGGTGGTGGTGGTAGTGGTAGAGGAGGAAGAGGAGGAGAACATATGAAAAGAGTGTGGGCCATTGAAAGGGCTTGAGAGAAGAGGATGGAAGAAAAACAGCCACAAAGGACATCAAGTTAGTGAGAGAAATGTTTGAAAGGTGTTTTAAAGGCGCTGTTTTGATATATTAAATCATTTCATCCTCACCTGATTTTCTCGTGAAATTTTCAATAAAACTCACATCATTTTTTCTATTTATAGACTTGGATTTGAAGGCATGTATTTCAAGGTGACATATGATACTGACCTCAAGGTGAACATCTACTGAAAAAGAGTCAGATATACACTCGCTTATGTATAGCATAAAGTGAGTGAAATAAAATTTTAACACTTTAAGCTGTTCACTGCATGGCAGCCAAGAAACAAAGAGAGAAGAAAGTAGAAGCCATAATGAGAATGTACCCGCCCGTGCCATGCCTCCAATGACCCATTTCCATGCAAGCGCCAATCACAAACACGTGAGACTTTTGGCAGGCACTTTAGACCGGAACCTCAACGGTGATGTACAACCTCTTTTTGAGTCTCTATTTTCTATTTATAAAATAAGAGAGGTGTCCCAGAGTATGTTTCTTTTCTGTTCCCTATAAAAACAAGTCTATTCCAAGGCCCTGAGTATGTATGTGCAGGAGTTAGATGGAATGGGATGAAGGTGTGTTTTTATTTGAATAAGTGCATACAATAGTGTGTGTATGTGTGTGAGGTTGTGTAACCAGGGAAGAGATTGTGTCAACATGCTGAAATGGGGAAATGCCCAGGTAAGAACTTTCAGTTACATGTTGTTAAATTGCGGGCCAGGAAGTGAAGGAGGGGCACACACTCTGGGTGTGGACTGCTGAGCTGGCAGCTTGAACTGAGTGAAGGCAGTAAGGAAAAACATTGTTACGGTTTTTCCTGAAAAGCGATAGCGTTGTCACCAGTCTCCAGATATGGACTTGCTCCTGCCTACAATTTGCTGATCTCCAGCATAGATCAGCATCAGTCTCTGGTCTTTGGCTTGCTTTATGAGCAACAATCCATGGCAGGCTCACACTAGTTGTCCTGCAGTCTCAGACCGGTGTGATTCTGGTACCAGTCTGAGCAGCTACTGGATTCTTCAGCTCTCGCACACAGTCATGGCCAATTTGGACTGTCTGTCCAAGTAAATTCCTTTATCTCGATAAAGTCTATTAACTCTGCCTCTCTTAAAACCTTAACGAATATGGTACGTGTGTGGGCGCCTGTGTTTGTAAGGAGAGGGGAGGAGGGACTAATGGATGCACTCTCCTCTCTGCTAGAAGTCTTTAGAGATAAGGTGAAAGAGTTAGCAATAGGTTTGAACACCAATTAGGTGAGACTTCAGAATACAGAGTAAGTTGTTTTATGATGGCTGCTAGGGACTTTTGGGGTTAAGTTCTCAAAATATTTTTTGAAGCTGAAGGTCATATTAAAGGGCCTATGTTTACATTGTTCTTTCTGAATTGAAGTAGCAATTTTTTAAAAAGAAAAAACTCTGTATAGCTTAGTTCTTGATTAAAAACAATAAACGCATGAGTTAGTAGTTGCCTGAGGCTGACACTGAATGGTTAAGGATCCTCTGTTCTAATTACCATTTCAAACAAGCTTTATGCTAAGGACAAACACTTCATTGGTGGAATGTCTCAATGCCATAGTCTAATGAATAAATGACACTCTGGCTGGTGATTGGTGATCTTATGTGGTAATAATGGTTTGCAGAAGGGCATGCTATTCTAGTAAGACACTAGTCACACTTCATAATAATAATTAACCACATAAAGGACCACAAGAGGTAACATCCTGGCTTTTGTTAGGTGAAAACATGACAGTAAGTATATATACTACTTATCTCTGAGAAGTCTCTTTCTCTGTCCTCAAATATTTGGTCAAATGTGAATTCATCTGAATCTGGGAGAGCTAATGTAGATTCATAATGAAGAACCGTATTTTTTTGCTACAAGATGCAGATCACAAGAACACAATAATGAAAAGCAATTTTTTCTCAGACTATAACTGAGGTTCCAAGAGCAAGAAGCATTTTCTGAAGGTCACAAAGGTGGTAAGGCAGCAGGCCAGGATTCAAAGCCAAGAATCTAACTTTCAGTTCAGTAGTGAACGCGAAGGAGCACCTTGGCTCTATTTCACTAGTGCCAGCAAAATTGATTGGGGACCAACAGTGTACTTGGCAAAGTGCTAGGTGTGGGAGAAAAGCAGGTCCGTCTCTGGAGGCCTTCAAGAATGGTTGCTTTCCAACTGTCTAAAAAATCACTTCTAGGAGTTCTGAACATAAAATTGGGGGTCATTTGGATAGGACTAAAAATAAAAGTGTTTTCTTATTTTCAAGAGTCCAAAGGATCTCATTTCAATGACTGAAAGACTTCCAGTTGTCCCTTTATTTGCTACCTCTTCCCAATAATATAGAAGGATAGGAGATATTTTCATTCCACTTTACCCAGAAATTTCAAAAAACTATTGTTTCTTCACTATCATCTGCATTACGGGGACACTCAACAGAAGCAACTTTCTATCATGAACATCAGTGTCAACAATGACTTTTACCAACTTTAATCCGACAGAGGCAGAACCAAGATGTCTACTAGACTCTACCTGAGAAATAACATCACGTAAAATTCGGATAATGGGTTTGGGAAGAAGACAGATGTTTTTAAGATAGAATCATAAGAACTATTGAGTCTACATTAACTCAGTAATCATACACCCCACTGGTATTTATTGTCCTTGATATATGTACCAAGTCAATTGATCCCAATAATCTTTACTTTCATTCTCTGTAATTCATGTTTTGTTTCTTGCTTCACAGATGTGACTTATGTCCACAACTAAATTGCAAGCTCTTCGAGGTCAAATGCAGTGGTTTGTCTTTATACTCATCTCCCACAATTTCTGTGGAGTTAAAGATGTTTTTAAATACGAGAGGGAGGAGTTCAGTAATTTACAAAAGAGCTAACATTTTCTTCCAGCTTTCCTGGAAGACTGCTGGGTATAAAACACACTGATGCTTCCTAGAATTCCCAGTTGAAAACATACAAGTGTTTATTCCCATATTTACTGTAAACTCAGGGCTATGCCTGTTCTCATTCACCTAAACACTTGCCCGAAACACTTAGTACCCCGTGTATTACATTGTACATACTAGGTGAACAATAAAATTTTAAAATAAAGCACAATAACAATGGTAGGTTAAAAACGGACAGAATATAGGCCATTCACATTCATTTGTGTTGGTCAGCCACTCCCTAAGCATATCAAATTCCAAATAGGGTTCTTCACTTTCTGAAAGCAATCCCATTGAGCTCTTACTTACGTCTGCCATTGAAATCAATAGACCAAAGAATGTTCTAATAACTTAGGGGTCTCTGATGAAAATTAGTAATAATTAGGCAATAAATTGAGCTAAAATATTCAATAGATTAGAAATTGAGGTAGAGGGACTACTTTGAGGGAGTAAGAAGGATCTTGCTCTTCCTCTGAAAAGAATGAGACAATATACACAGAATCAGACATGAGTTGAGAAAAGAATAAGGGTTCTATAAGGAACTCAGCCTAAGCAAAGTAGGAGAGGTATCCTGCTAAGTCCAGAACCAGTGGAAGGAGGAAAAGCATAAAATAACCTGTATCAGAAAGTTCTGTATTAGCAAGATGGAAATCACTCATCAAGAATCTTAAGGCAACATGTCATCTTCAAACAAAGGTGCCATTGTTTACAGTTTTTGAAAAATGACTACAGAGGCTGGTAAAAATAAATATTCACCTTAGACAATTCATAGATATAAGATGGATGTTCCTTGTGTACTATGGCCCACTTAAACAGGTCCCATTGAAAGTACACTTATAACACAACAATTCTAGACATAACGTGACTTTCCTCTGCAACTTGCTGTTAAAATATTAGAATAGAATAGAAAGTCAGTTCTTACTTATTGGGTTTATTTACCATTATTTGATAATATACTATTTTACTAATTTTACTTGAACTATGATCATAAGCTATATTTTTGTTCTGATCTATTCCAACAATTACCTGATTTAGGCGATTATTTTGCCTCTGTATTTTAAAACAAACCAAAGACGTAGACACACACACACACACACACACACACACACACACACACACTCACACACACGCGAACTCAGTGATTTATTGTACCCTTTTTTATCACTACCAGTTAAAAAAAAATTGGCCACCCTCCAGTGCATCAGAGACAGCCAGGTGGCTGCACACAGAGCCCTGCCTGCACGAAGGACCTGTCCTTCGTGCTCCCTGTACCCCCTGTGCACCACAGATAGCCAGGTAGCTGCCACCAAAGCACTGCCTGCACCTGGGAGCTCGCAGAACTGGGCCTTCATGCTCCCCATCTCTTCTGTGTGCTAGAGACAACTAGGTAACGTTTAAAACAGAAAAAGTCTAATTAAAGAAAGGAAAAGAAACAGAGTCCATCAACAATACCAGAGCCTCAACTCACTCTAACAGAACCATAAGGAAATGTGGTAAACACCTACAGAAAGACCTGACACCCCAGAAAACAATACCAGTGATCCTGAAAGAGCAGAACCCAGAGAGGGAAAAGGAAAAAAGAAGATAAATTTCTAGGCCCAGAGATTCTTAGAATTTAAATGAGAAATGAAACAGGAAATATAAAGTGCTATGCCAAGACATAGCTATATTGTCAGCAAACACTGACAAGAAATTAAAGGGGAAAAAAAAGAAAATAGGAACCAGCACATTATGAAGGCAATCCAAGAAATTAGGGAACAATTCAGCAGAGATTTAAATACAATGAAAGCTGACTTTCAGGATGTGGAAAAACACACAGAAAAAAATAAGTAAGCAATTGAAACATTTTGAGAATAGAATATTAGACCTAGAAGATAAAATGGTTGAGCTAGAATGCACAATCTGTAAAAAACACAAAACAAAAAAGGAAGAAAGAGAATGGTTACAACAGGTAATGGATGCCTCAGAGAGAAACAACCTTAGAATCATGGGAGAGCAAGAGAAAATTGGTGACCAAACAAATGGGTTAAAGGCCATATGCAATATAATTATGGAAGAAAATTTCCCAAATCCAAGGAAAGAAATGAACATTGAGCTACTGAGTCATATAGAACAACAAACAACTTTGATTAGAAGAAAACCTCATCATGACACACCATAATGAAAATACTAGAGACCCAAAACAAAGAGAGAATATTAAAAGCTGTAAGAGAAAAACAGAGGGTGATGTACAACGATAACTCATCAGAGTAACTGCAGATTTCTCAACCAAGACCCTAAAAGCCAGGAGATCATGGAGCAATATCATCCAAGCACTAAGAGAACATAAATGCCAACCGAGATTGTTATAACCAGCAAAACTATCTTTCAAATTAGACTGAGAAATTAAAACTTCCCATACTATAGAAAACTTAAAGAAATTTGCAGTCACTAAGCCAGCACTGCATAGAATACTTAAAGGAAACCTAGAAAGTGAAAGGAAGGCTAACACCACCAAAGACTCCAGAGAAAAAGAGACAAGAGAGATAGGAAAATGAGCTGAGAAGAAAGTAAGTTTAGCAAATTATGCTGGAAAACTATACCAAATATACTCGATAATTACTCTGAATTTGAACGGCCTCAACTCATCTACTAAAAGATATAGACTGGTTGATTGGATCAAAAAAACAGAATCCCACGATTTTCTGGTTACAAGAGACACACTTCACATAAAAGGAAAATCACAGACTGAAAATAAAAGGATAGAATTCAATATTTCACGCAACAGGACAGAGGAAACAAGCATGGGTAGCTACATTAGTCTCAAACTCATTAGATTTCAAAATAAAAAAAAAATTAGGAGACACAAACATGCTCACTATATACTGGTTCAGGGAATAACAGAACAGAAAGAATTGGCAATTATTAATATATATGCTCCCAACACTGGAGCACTTACTTATGTAAAGCAAAAATTATTAAACCTGAAAGGACACACAGGCCTCAGTACAAGTATAGGAATGAACTTTAATACTCCACTATGACAGATAGACAGACCAACTAGACAGAAAATCTACAAATATATACAAAAGTTAAATGACACTACAGAAAACTTGGACCTAACAGATGTTTATAGAGTTTTCCACCCACCATCAACAGAATGCACGTTCTTCTCAGCAGCACATGGAACGTTTTTGAAAACACCATATTCATATGAAAAAGTAGAAATAATTCCTTGTATACTTTCAGATCATAGTGGAATAAAACTGGAACAGCAAAAGAAACAGAAATACACAAAATCATGGAGACTAAACAATTTACTGCTGACCAATCAATGGATCACAAAAGAAATCAAAGAAATAAAAAATTTGAAGAGTTAAATGATGAAGGAAGTACATCATATCAGAATCTATGGGACACAATGAGAGCAGTACTTAGAAGGAAATTCATAGGTATAAATACACACATCAAAAGAACAGAACAAAAACAAGAACAATGTAAACTAAAAACAGAAGAAATTATACAGATCAGATCTGGAATTAATGAAACTGAAAGAGGCAATAAAAAAGATTAATGAGGCAAAGAGATGGTTGATTGAAAGTATAAACAAGATTGACAAACCTCTAGCTAAATTCACCAAAAGAAGGAAAGAAAAAGCACAGATTAACACACTTAGAAATGAAAAGGGTAAAATTAAAACAGACACTGCAGAAATTCAGAAAATTATGAAATTATTTTGAACACCTATATTCTAACCAGTTAGAGAATTCAGAAGACATGGATGACTTCCTAAACACATACAAACTACCAAAATTGAATGAAGAAGAAATAAAAATCTTGAATAACTCCATTACACACACAGAAATTGAAGCAGTAATAAAAGCTCTACCTACAAATAAAAGCCCAGGACCAGATGGATTCACAGCAGAATTTTTTCAGTATTTCAGGACAAACTGACTCTAACTCTTCTCAAACTGTTTCATGAAGTTGAGAGAGGATGAAGTCTATGAAACTCATTTCTGGAAGCTAGCATCGCCTAAGTCTCAAATTCAGACAAATACTTCACCAGGAGAAAAATTACAGACCAAAATCCTTAATGAATATATACGCAAAAATTCTTAATAAGATGCTGGCAAATAGAATCCAGCAAGTTATCAGAAAGCTCATACACATGATCAAGTGGGCTTCATTCCTGGGATGCAAGGCTGGTTCAACATACATGTATCATTCATTGTAATGCATCACATCACCAAAAACAAAAACCACATGATCATCTCATTTGATGCAGAGAAATCCTTTGATAAAAATTCAACACCCTTTCATGATGAAACCTCTGAGAATAATAGGTATATGGCCTGATGTCAAACTCACAGAAGCCATAAGTGCCAAACCTACAGCAAATATCATAGTAAATGGAGAAAAACTGAAAGCATCTCCTCTCAAATCAGAAACACAACAAGGCTGTTCACTCTCACTTTTATTCAACATGGTCCTTGAAACTCTTGCCATAGCAATAAGGCAAAAAGTGAAATAAAGGGAATTTGCATTAGAAAAGATGAAGTCAAACTATCCTTGTTTGCAGATGATATATGATTATCTACATAGAAGACTCCAAATCTCCACTATGAAACTCTTGGAAATAATAAATTCAGCCAAATCACAGATTACAAACTCAATACTAAAAAATCAATAGATTTTCTCTACATCAAAATCATACTTACTGAGAAAGAGCTCAGAAAAAGAATACCATTCTCAATATCCTAGCAAAAATTTAAATACCTAGGAGTATACCTAACTAAAGAAGGGACAGGCCTATATAAAGAACATTACACTGATGAAAGAAGTTGTGGATGACACCAGAAAATGGAAAGTCATCCCCTGTTCTTGGATAGGCAGAATCAAAATGACTATGTTGCCAAAACTGATACACAGATTCAATACAATTCCTACCAAAATACCAAAAATTTTCTTACAGAACTTGAAAAAATAATCTTTAAAATCATGTATGTAACCAAAGCAGACCTAGAATAGCCCAAGAAATCTTAAGGAGACATTACAATTCCAGACATCAAGTTATATTATAAAGCAACAGTTGTAAAAACTGTATAGTACTGGCCCAAAAATAGTCAGGTAGGCCAGTGGAATAGAACTGAGGATGCAGAGACAAACTCAAATACCTTCAGCTACCTAATCTTCGATAAAGAAGCCAAAAGCATACACTGGAAGAAGGACTGCCTCTTCAACAAATGGTGCTGGGAAAATTGGACATCCACGTGCAGAAGAATGAATATAGACACACCTGTCACCAAGCACCAAAACCAAATCAATGTGAATCAAAGACCTAGCTATTAAAACTGAAACAGTGAACCTTCTGGAAGACAAATTATGCAAATATCTAAAATACATAGGTGCAGGCAGACTGTCTTAATAAAACACCAAAAGCAAAAGAAATAGTCCCCAGCATTACCAAATGGGGTTATGTCAGATTATAAAGTTTCCACATAGCAAAGGAAATTATCAACAGTGTGAAAAGAAAACCGACAGACAGGAAAAAAAATATTCACCAACACCTCAGATAAGAGGCTCACAACCTGAATATACAGGGAACTGAAGAAAAGGAAGCCCCTCAAAATCAAAGATCTGACTGAAAAATGGGCAAGTGAAATCAATAGGCAGGTCTCAGGTGAAGAATTTCAAAACGCCAATAAATACACGAAAAGATGAACTTTCTCAACCATAAGAGAAGTGCAAATCAAAACATCACTACGATACACCTAACTCCAGAGAGATTGGCGCGTATCAAGAAAACAAACAGCAATCAGTGCTGGAGAGGCTGTGAGGGAAAAAAAAACAAAAAACAAAACAAAAACAAAACAAAAAAAACTTCCTGCAATCCAGGTGGGAATGTAAACTGGTACAACCAGTGAGGAAAGCAGTATAAAAGACTCTCAAAGGGCTGGAAATAAGTATTCCCTTCAATCTAGCGATACCTCTTCTGGAAATATTTTCCAAAGAGTTAAAAAAACAAAATATAACAGAGATACACATATACCCATGTTCACAGCAGCACAACTAACAATAGCTAAAATGTGGCAGACACCAAAATACCCATCAGCTGAACAATGGATACATAAATTGTGGTATTTATACACAATGGAATACTATTCATCTATAAAGTCAGATAGGTTGGAGGATTTTGTAGGTAAATGGAGGCAACTTGAGATTTTTATGGTGAAAGAAGTGAGTCAGAAGAAGAAGGTGAAATATAGAATGGTTTCTTTGATATGAGAAACACAGATCAAAATTATTTCATAGAACTTAATGTAGCAAAAAAGGAAACTGGAGGGGAGGAGGAGGGAGTGGGAGGTTTGAAAAGAGAGAAGGGAAGTTTTATAACTTTGCCACGATATGTATGTGCACAAAATACTCAAGATCAACGTAAACTTTATGTATTGTACTTATACATATCAATAAAATGGGGAAAACATTTGGCCAGTTCCCCTAAAGGCACTTGCAAATGCCCAACCACAAATATAACACCCTCTCTCCCTTCAGATATGTTGGAATTTCTCGAAGTTTCTGTTGATGCCCCATTCGCTAACTTTTCCTAAGATTTTCAATTAGCTAATTGTTTACCCCATGTGTTACGTAGTGCCTCAAGTCCATTCATATTTTCAACAGACTTTCCCCAAGAAATTTTTTTTTTTTTTGCACCAGGCAATCCCTGTGCCAGATCTAGTAAAGATGGCCTTGAAAGCCAGGGAACCAGTGGACATATAAAACAACCACAACCATCTAGAAGTGAGGCTTAGAAGGAATTTCGATTCTGCTCTGTCCCCTCTGCAGCTGCCAAGATGCTGGCTTTACTGGAATTAGGGGCTGTTTTTGAAACCATGAGGGAGGTGAAGATGAGTAATGGAAAAAACCAGACAACAAAGTTCACTTTTCTTGTTGGGATAAAACCATTTTTTGAATAAAAGTTTTCTAACATGCTTTTAGCTTGTTATTAATTTCCAGAGTTTTAAAGCACTGATTCTGATCATTTTTTCTAGTTATTGCATTTTTCGGAAAGAAAAATTTTTACAGAGCCTCACTTCACTACTCTTGCTGATGCTTGATAATAGAAATGATTTCATTTTAAAAATACTTTTTCCCATATCATACAGGAAAGATTTTTTTAAATGCTGGATTCTTTTCTTTTGCTTCCCCATATCCTGTCATTCTTAGAAGGCTACCAGCTGGTTTAAAAAAAAAAAAAACATCATGAAATCATTAATTTAATCCTGTTCAACAACTTTCTGTAGTAAACTTTTATGATTATTGTCGTTAAATCTGTAACTCTGACGAGTATAAGTTTCTTAAGCTGACTCCTGACTGAATTTAACATGGCCCAGTTTTTGCTTAACCGTTTCCCGACCCACGATGTGAGGATGCTCCAGGTTCATTGTACTTATTGCCTGCCCTCGGACCTGGAATCAACCATTTTTTCCCAAGAGCCCCCCTCCTTTTTTTTAAACAGACAATGATACTACAAAACCAAATTCTGACACAATTGATGCTCACTACTAATACAGTAACCATTATTTTCAGCCATTTTAATGTACAAATTAATGAAAAATATGCTTAGAGGGAAAACTTGTCTGGTTTCAAACTGATATTTCTGTTTGAAGGAGAAGCTATGATATTCCTCAGACTCATTCATTCATTCAGGACTACAGAACTTAATCTTGCATTCCATTTGTATTTCTTTGCTTTCACACTCACAATTTTGATTTTCTCATTGACGTGAGGATGACAGACTTTGGATAGTGTTTCTCAATATTCTATAGCCTATTCATTGTTGCCAGCACCAACTGGTTTTTATATATTTCATCTAATAGCTCTGAACATAAAAATTTAATGCCACACAAACAGTATATGTCTGTAATAAACACACACGGAGATATACACAGACATATGTATAGGTACTTTATACATAACAAGTTGCAATTTGTTACCTACCAAGCATCTTTTTTTTTTCCCTCTTGACTCTCTTGGAGTGACGGCTCCACTTAAAATACAAGACTTATAATATCCTACTATTACTCACTTGCTTTTTACATATAACGCAATAATGTCTACATAACAATGTTATTACTACCTCTGTAAAAGTGCTCACTGAAAATAGTTCACTCATTTTGCACGCATAAACCCTTTTCTTCTTCCAATTGTTTCAATCGTGCTACATGCAAACTGCCTCTTCATATCGCCATACTGGAGCCTATTCTTTTTTCTCTCATTTTAAAGTTAATACTAGGAGTAAATTCGAGATTAACTAGATTAATATTAACTACATATTTTATTTCACCACTAAACCTTATGTTGATATCTCTGCAGAGATATCTAACAAAATTTTGGTAGTCTATAGCTGATAACACCCAAGCCTTTAAAGAACAACAACAACAACAAACCCTTTTAGGCATTTTGGGTAAAAGAGAACATGGCTAATAAAGAAAAAATAAAATTATTCTCAGACTTTCAACAACAATGCTTGATGTCACAAGACAATTGAATATTTATATTTTTCTCAGCTAATGATATTCTCACAGAATATCTACCTTCACTCCACAATACCATCCCCACTCCACCAACTCTCTCTCCCTATCTCCCACCCTCACGCCTTTATATTTCTCTTTCGCTTGTTTATACTTCAGGTTTCTCATGTTAGAGAAACCATGTGAGAGTAAACCTGGGTCTGACTTATTTCACTAAGCATAATGGCCTCAAGGTGCATCCATTTTCCTACAAGTGACGGAAATTTATCTTTCTTTATGTCATAGTGTACTCCATTGTGCTAAGCTACATTTTCTTCACCCATTCATCTGCTGAGAGACATACTGGCAGCTTCCAGGGTTTAGCTGCTATAAATACGGGAATGCAGGTATCACTGTAATTTGATAACTCTCCTTCAGAGAGAGATGTCCAGAAGAGGTATAGCTAGGTCAAATGAATTTTTTCAGTTTTTCAAGGAGTTTCCTTACATACTTCTATAATCATTGTATCTTGAATATCTTATATTCATCCTCTGTGACCTCAAGCATTATTGTTGAAAGTCCGGATTAGCCATATTCTCTTTTACCCAAAATTTCTGAAAGATTTTTTTTCTTTTTCCTTCCTTAAAGCTTGGGAATTATCAGGATACACACACACACACACACACAACTCATATTTGTCATTTTGGGTCAATAGTCTCAAAAACACAGAAGTGCTTTTTAAATGTATAGTTTAATTGTATACGTGTGAGTGCATGTTCGGGTACATGTCTTTTATGGGCTTTAGTTCTCTTGCCTTGCTTTGATGTTCTCTATTTGTAATTTACTTTCAAGTTATTTCATTTGTTTTCATCTATAAGATTTTATCCTTATAATCTTCTGTTTCTGTTGAAGTAGTATTTACCATTTACCTGGATTCCTTTTAGTTTATTCATTTCTAAGATGAATTTTCTTATTATTTCTAATTACTAAATTTTATTGCCTTGCGGCTTTTGTGATTCTTACCCCTTCATTCTCTCATACCTTTTATCATGTTCATGACATATTTTGTTTTCAGGAAATATACATTTTATCTCTGAGTATGTCTTTCTCATGTATTCTTATGGTATGTAAGTGTATTATCTTGCTCATTATTCTTTTCTCCATAGTCTATTTATATGAGATTTTTACCTTGCTACATATTTGTTGTCCATCCGAATGTGAGTTTACTTTCAATTTTTACAAAAAGGCTTGATTCACATGAATTTTCTAACTGCACTGTCTCCTCTACTGCTACTTTTGTGTAATGTTAAACAATACAGCTGCTTTCTGAGATTTGCTGTGTCTGTTTCCCTCCTGAGCTTTGATGTGCATCTCCGCTTTCCCTCCTCTCTACAGTTTCTAGCATGTTCTAACTTTATTCAACTACCAGAATTCCTCCTAAATGCGGGGCTCCATCCTAGAAGGAGAGACCTAGAGGGCCACAGCTCTCACCCATACAGATATGCTTAACTGGGGCTCCTATAATTTATTTTTTAGTGTTAATTATTTCATTAAATATTGTGTATATACTTCTCTATATCTCTCGATCCTCTTTACATTTATCATTTCCATTGGTTATAGTCAATTCTATTAAATTTAAAATACCATAATTTTTATAACCATCACTCTGATAGTGACTGCTTGGGTTGTGTCCAGTTTTCCGTGATAATAAATAACATACATTGCTTGCCTCCTTCTGATTTAAGTCCTTAAAACAAGTACCCAAGAGTGCGATTATTTAATAAAAAAGGTATGAATGTTTTTATGGTTCTTGCTACAAACTTCCAGGTTGTTCATTAAATTGACTGAGATTATTTACAATGACAGTAGTAGTGTATAAATGTCTCCATTTTCCCAACAACCCATCTGTGCTTTAATAATGTTCCTTTACTGTTACTAATTTTAGAGATATATAGTGACATGTCATCATTGTTTTAATTTGGACTTTATTGACTGTTGGCAAGAATGCACACTATTTCCAATGTTAATATACTAATGGATTTCCAGCTGATGTGATCATTCTTCATATACTTTCGCCACTGTCCACAGGAAGCTCAATCCAAACTTACAAAAAATGTTAACAAATTTAGAAATGCATCTACTACACTAGATATGAAATATAATTTTCCATTTTGTCACCTCGCTTTTGCCTGGCTTGCTGCATTTTAGTTGTTTTAATTCTTTGTATAATCACATCATCCATCTCTTGGTAATTTATATTTCTCCTGTAAGTAAATATTATTTCCACCTTTAGAGTGAATAAGTTTGTTCTCAAGATTTTTATCTTAAAATTTTTTGGCTCTTGAATGTTTCTGATCATGGTATATTGTATGAAATATAGATTCACATTAATTTTTCTTCATAATGTCTAATTTTCTTGGTTTTAGGGAAGTGCAGTCTCTTTGGTTACCTTGTTAATTTTAACTGTATAGATATTGAATTTTTAGGTATGGTGACTATAGTCTGGATTAAGTTTTCCTTGTTTTATTCATATGCATATATGTGATACATAGTGTTTCACTGAACATATTTGGTGCACATATATTTTGCGTCAAAATTACAACCCTTTCTTGTCTCCTTTTTTGACCCTCCCACACCCTCTTCCTTCCCCCATAACTTCTACCATTCCTTGCCCTTTAGTCTATGAATGACTGGATTCTGGGTTTCTCATATTAGAGAAACCATTCAATATTTCACCTTCTGTTTGACTCCACTGAGCATGATGGTCTCAAGTTGCATCCATTTACCTATAAGAGCCTCAAAATTATCTGGGTTTATAGACAAGTAGTACTCCATTGTGTACATACACCACAATTTTTTGAATTCTTACTTTGAAAAGGCACCTAAGAAGATTCAAAGACTCTTTGTTAACTCTGCCGCTTTTTTTGAAAAACAAGGCAATGTTAGTGTAATTTTACCTGGGGCCAGACAGTGACCATCTGCTGCCAAGTGTTCAAAAGTGGCCCTTTAGCCTTTCCTTCACTTCCTTCTCTTCCTTCATCCTCTAAGAAAGTTCTTCCTTCCGGTGGCTCATTTTCTCCATAGACATGATGTGCTTTTAGCCTAAGAGAAGCTTCTAGTGCTTCTGTGCCTTACGGATGGGAAATGGGCCCTGTGGATGGGGAGACTCAACACTGTGCCCAAAGGCCTGTTCCCAGAAATCTTCGTTCATGTCTTCCTCGTTGTATGCGATTTAAATTTTCCATGACAGAAGTAAGGAAAGAGCACTGACTGAAAAAGAGAATGCTTTGCCGGGCTTAGAGCGACAATCACACTTCCCACATTCCTAAAGTATCTTATTGGCTTAGGTAATTCCTTAAATTAGACAATAGAGGCTTTTCTGTGGGGTCAATTGAGTCACTGAAAATTTAGCTGTCCCTCCCTAATTAATGGTGTTAAAACAAGTATTTTCCACATGGTATTACTGACAAGTAATTCTATAAACTAAAACTTTTGTAAAACATCAGACATGCTTCACAATCACCTGTGAGTTTTTAAATTGTTTCCCTCTTTCTGCCTCTCCCAGAGGCTGTTGCATGCCTTAGCGGCTGAATAGTTAAAGAGGAAGTAAAGGAGGAAAGCAGCAGTGTAGGAATGCGTGCAGTGTTGCAAAGCCCAAGGTAATCTTACACCTGCTGTAACCCGCCCCACACTGAAAACCCCTAAAGCAATGTATAGGGATTATGATTTATAAGTTCACATTTTTCGTTTATCAGGTTTTCTTAAAGTAGAGCCCATCTGTGGCAGACAGAGCCAGTCAGTCCTCTGGCATGGCAAATAATACAGACAGATAAAAAGAGGCCCATCAATAATATTTAAATTAAATTAAGCCTTCAAGAATATATTTCCATAAGGAAGTTGTGTGTATTTGGCAGTCTTTGCCCTGCAGTTTAACTAAGTTGGCACACTTCTTAATTTATGTGGCAATAAAATGAAGAACCAGAAAAGTGCTTACAGGGCAGCTTTTAAACTTCGGATATCCAGAGTAGGACTCATGAGACACAATTTCCTACCAGGCGTTGGCTGGCAGTTAAAGCAAACGGCATCCATGTGAACACAGTATCATACCTTCAGGGCCAGTATCCTGAGACTGTTGTGTCCAGAGAATCTCTATTTACCGAGCTCCTACTGTGAGCCATATTTTAGTGGCCTTAGGTGTGTTAAAACAGTCTGGATAAATTTCATAAAAACTTTGGGGTACAAGAAATATAGTTCTAGATTAGGAAACTGAGGCTGGGATCAGTTCAGAAATTGTCCAGCTTCATATAAATACTTGGTGGTGAAGCTAGAACTCTTTCCAATCCAAAGTGACTGCTTTTAACCACCACTAAACTTTACTGTAAAAAAAAAAAAAAAAAAGCAATTTAGCAATGATGCCAGCTAGGCAAAGAGCAAAGGATTAGTAGACTTGGCTGTCGGCATGGTGATGCTGACTTCTTGCTACCTTTGTATTTATCAGCAGTAGTGGGATGGCTATGTTGGTGGCAAGCCAATGACAGATGCAATAAAACAGACAGCAGTCACAACCCTGCTTGCAGGTGCCCTCTTCTCTTCAGGGACTTGAAACAAGAAGCCTGCTATCAATTGGTATTGAATTTGTGAAGGCCATTTCTCTTGAGGGAAAGGAGAGGAAAATAAAATTAATTACACTGGCCTTTTAGGGATCACCTATTATCATATGCAATGTGCCTTAGAAATTAAGGCCATCTGCTGTAGTTTCCCACTACATATTTGAAGAAAGTGCTTTAATCATTTTCTGTCTTCTCTTGACACTCTCAGCTCAATCTGAGCTTTGATCTACTCGCAGTCCTTTCTTAACTCCTGACACTTAGTACACAACATGGATAGGTATTTTCATCCTTTAAGCAAGGCTTTCTTATCACTGAGCTCATCATAAAGTTTACCTCATGCACAAATTTAAATGTTTTAAATTTTTAACTGAGGTATAAAAAGTGAAACTTACCATCTTAACCATTTTGAGCGCAAGTTATATTCATATGATTGTAAACAGATCTGCAAAATTTCATTTCAAAACTGAAACTGCAGATCCACTACACAACAGTCTGCCCTGTCTTCACACCTTTAACCCTTGGCAACCACCATTCAATTTTATTTATTTTATTATATTATTTTATTAGTGTATGTTTGGAATAACTATTAGCTGCATACCACTTGGGGACTTTGTGAGTCCCTATTGTGGTTTGGATTTGGAATGTCCCTCAAAGTCTCATGTATTTGGATGTTGTGGAATACTTATGAAACCATGGGCCATTAGGACACAGGGACCTGGTCTCAAGGAGTGGATTATGGATGTGTGGTGGATTATAGATCATAGACATGTGGTGAATTAGGGGGCTTAAACTTGGAAGGGGCAGATCACCAGAACAGGATCTGGAAAGGTACATGCTATTTCCCCGCTTCCTTAATCAGGGACTTAGCTTCCTGTTTGCAATGCCACGGGGAGCTGCCTCCACTTCCACCTTTGCTATGTGCTCCCACTGTTACTGAATGCTCATGAATGGATTGTGACCTTCTGAAACTGTGAGCTAAAATAAAATTTTCTTTCCCTAAATTGTGCATGTCAGGTATTTTGTCATAGCAACAAAAAAGTTAACTTTTTCTCTTGCTACAGCGCTGCAGGAAGTAATGCTACAGGCAAATTAATGATGGTAATACTGAGGTGACTATTTGGTCCCAAACCTGGGTGTGGGTTTTCCTATTCTGATTGCTAGAACTAAGCTTTACTCAAAGACAGGAAAAGCCATGCATCTTCTGCCTTGGTGATATCCCTCTTGAACAACCTTCCTGCCATTTATCAAACCTTTGCCTTTTGAATTCATCTTCCAAAAATGGTACAGAAAAGCCAGCCTAGAGAACTAGAGCACCTTTTCCTAGACCCATTTTAGTCCCATTAGATCTTTTTAAGGGAGGGTAGCATATGTGGAAGAGTTCAAGCACGTGTGGGGAAGGAATTACAATAAAAGGGCTCTTCTCTAAGAAAAAATGTGTCCCAAACCCATAGTAATGATTGAAAAACATGAAGAAAAGAAAGATTCCAAAATGAAGATGCCATCATGAAGAGAGGATTTGATCCTCTAAGAACATTACTGTAAATTCTAGAAATAAATTCATACGGTTATTATGTACAGTATTTGACTACTTTAGAAATATGAGGTCTGTGTCTTATATTCTGTTTTTTTTTTTCATTCAGCACATAAAATATGACTTTTGGAAGCTGAAACTCCTGACCAGAATCTTTTGGATGTTGTGAGATGGAAAAACAACTGTAGTCATTATCACTCTATTTGATATGTGTCATTCCTGTTGTAGCTTGCTTTTCTTCTATTTGTTACCAATATTAGAAAAGTATCATCCAAAAGTATCAGCAGTTGTGTGCTCAAGAAATCTGTAATATTCTCCCAACATCAAGAGTCATTTGCTCATTATCAGGTTTCCCTTTAACTTTATAGATTTAGATTTCTGGGTATACTATCTTGTACCTCGGAACCACCATTTAGACAAAGTGTATGTCTTAATTACGTTCTCGTTGCTGTGACCCAAATTCCAAAATACACTTCTTAGTGGAGGACAGATTTATTTCAGCTCAGTTTCAGGAGATCTCACTGTACTCACGGTCAGCTAGCAATGGCAGAAGGGTTTGGTAGAGGGCCTACCTGGAGAAAAGGTGTTCAAAGCATCAAAACAGGATACAAGGGTAAGAGAAGGACAGAAGTAGCAAGGAAGTTGTATGTCTTCCACTTTTGCCCCAGTGACCCACCCCTTCCAAAGACAGGTTCCATCTCTCTGCAGTACAGGAAATGAATGGATTAGCCCCCATGACTGAATCACCTTCCAAATATGAGGCTATTAGGGGACTTACAAGACCTAAACGATAACAGGATATATACCTATTGTAGTATCCCAGTCATGAACCCCACCCTACATGCCTCAGCAAAATCTAGAAGACAGTCTTAACTAAAGGTATGAAATCATGAAGATCACTTTGGTCATGACCCATCCCCGAGATATTACAAACTACCACCTAAAGCCAACAGAAATTGTCCTCAAACTTTTACCCTATAAATCGCTGCGTACTTTCTGCCACTCCTATCATTCTACACCAGGTTTTAAAAACTTTTTAAATCTATAATTCTTTTTAAATGAAGCTTTAAATAGTAACTCAAAAGATAAAAAGATAAAAATCATAGCTGATCTGACTCAACAGATGCAGGGAATCAGAAGCCTCACCTGTACCACTCCCTTCCCACTCCATCTCCATCATCTGCATGAGTCTCAGAGGTATCTCTCCAAACTCACAGTGCTCCCTGCGACACAAATTGCTCTGTCCCTTTTCCTTCCAGTACCTCCACAGTTATCCACAGGGTTTTTCTCCCTTGGCTTTAGTTTGAATCCCAAACCTTCTTAATCTAATCAATGGGATTGAATGTTTCTGACATCATGACTCTCAAGTATCCACATGGCTTGGCAGGTGTGAATATCCCTACAATGTAACAAGGTGATTTATCAGATTACAACAGCTGTTTGAAATACACTCTAGAATTTTCCAAATATGCTTGTGACTATGGTTTAATCATGCACCCGTCTGCTCTTACAAAGTTTCCTAAGCAAAGCAAAATCTCTCAAATGATTTCCATTCTAATTACTTAAAAATTAACCAATTATTTCCTTCTGACTGTGAACACCCAGCCCAATAGTCATGGCATGTTATATGCTCAAGGATGACACACAGGGCTCTACATTGCCCACCACACTACTTCCTTTGCAAGATTATGTGTATACTGAGTAGAGGTGCAATATGTGCACAAACCTGCTCATGCAAATTTTAGTTATTATTAGTATTTCAAGATTTAATTAAATTATTAAAGCAATTTAACAAAAATTCAGGAAAAAATTTTATGTAAAAAAGTTCAACTGTGCTTCAGAAATAATTTATAAATTCAAGTCACTGTTAAGATAGATTTGAGAAAGACGTATGTGGAATGATGGGGAGAACAGTAAAAGCCTGGAAGGATTATGCTCCAGATTGCACTGTGGTATCATAATGAAGTTCATTACTCATCTTAAAGAAACAGAAACTGTGAATGTTAAAGAAGGTATGACTAATGCAAGGGGCGGAAAACCTCAAGCCTTTGTTAAGTATTGATGAACAATGCATATTTCCTTTTTTAGAATCTGTATATAAACTGTTCTGTGCTGTGGTGCAAAGATAAAACCAGGTCCTCACACATGCAAGGCAAGATCCGGTAAAGTTTCCTATATCCCCTGAGCTACATCTCCAGTCCAAATAAGCATTTCTAATTCCTCCCTACAACTGTCATCTATAAATTAATCGATCAAACCACACCTAAGTACACCACAGTCAAACTGACGGGAACCAAGAAAGAAGGGGGTCTTCAAGATAAGGGGAGGAAAACAGCAATGCAAAAAAGTTGAGTAAAATATATTTAAACTGAGGAAAATTATGAATCTACTTTATATCCAGAGAAATATACCTGAAAAGGAAAGGCAACATGTGATACCATCATGATGGAGAAATGGGAAGCCCTGGACCTTCCTTCCCCTCACCGAGAAGTCAATGTAGCATTAACACATCAATCAATTCACTTTAGGAGAAATCTAAAACTAACTGGGGGGCTTTTGTGTTGAGAGTGAGGAGCAAACCAGCCAAATCAAAACAGATGGGAAAACTGAAGACAGCCTCTTGCCCTAATCTCCATCCCTCAAAAAACATCAATATGACCAGCAGTGTCTTAGTTACTTTTTCGTTGCTGTGACTCAATACCCGACACCCACAAACTTAGGAAAGGAAAGGTTTATTTTAGCTCACAGTCTCGAAGGTCACAGTCCATTCAGGGGTGGCCAGCAACAATCGAAGTACATGGCAGAGAGAGAGGTGGAGGCAGCTTCCCCGGACAAACAGAAAGGCTAGCTGAGGCTAGTTGAGGTTAGTTGAGACTAGTCCCCCTCCTCCAGGAAGGCAGGTGCAGCTTATGTATCCTTTCAGGTCTCCGCCCAGTAACCAGTCCCTCCTGCATCCAGGTGTGACCACTACACACCGTTAATCCTAACTTACCTGCAATCCACCTCTCCAGACCAGACCCCAATCCACCAACATCACATGATTCCATTAAAATACATGAGACTTTTGGGGGACACTCCAGATCCTAACCACAACGAGGAGGAAATTTCCAGCCCTAGCTTCTACTTTCAGGAGGGAGAGAGCTGGACTGCCCATCCAATGCATCAACGTTTTAGTGATGCCTAGGGGTGTGGCTTCTTTTCCACCTTTTGTCACAGTGCTTATGTGTCCCAGCAAATACTAAACTTTTAGGACTAGAGAGAAAAAAAAAAAGTAGCTGTATAGCTAGCATGTGAGCCCTGAGCACAGCTCTTGGAGCAGGAGCAGGACCAGGACCAGGACCAGAGCAGCAAGCGAGAGGGAGAAAAAAATCAGCTACCATCTTCTCTCCCTGGAAATGGCAAGAATGGTACCATACATCCTACATTCCAGATTTTCAAGTATTGTCCAAGTGACAGGAATCTGTGTCACCAGTCCTCAAGCACTGGAAGTTCTTGGGATATTCTAGATGCATGAGGGCCACAGTACACAGAGACTGTGATTCAAATTAATCAATTTCAAGTATACACTATGGTATTATAAAGTCACACATAAACTAATGTTCATCTAGAACTCCAGAACTTACTCACTGTGCATAACTGAATCTTTCTGCTCTTTAATCAAAATATCCCTAGTCCCTCACACCAACAACGCCACCACTAGCCCCTGGCAAACTATTTTATTCTCTTTTTTTGTGTGTTCAATGATTTTATATCCTGCATATACATGACATTATGTTGTATTTTCCTAAGCCCAACTTATGTCACTTAGCATAGTAATACCCTATATGCGCATCCATGTCATTGTGCATGTTAGATTTTCCTTCTTTATTAACACTGAATTATAGGCCATTTCATATGCGTATACACACATATACATACATATATATGTGTATGTACATATCATGTTCCTTATTATGGAAGGGCATTTAGGTAGTCTCCATAGCTTGATCCCTGTTAATAATGCCACAGTGAACAGGTGAGTGCATCTATACCTTAGAGATCTTGAAAGGAAGACTTTTTGGATATATGTCCAGAAATATGGATACTGGAACACACAGTAAACCTATTTTCTTTTTAAAATAAAATCTAAGGAGTTATTTCCCCCGTTATTAGTACATATATATATATATATATATATATATATATATATAGGGAGAGAGATACATATATATATATACATATATATGTACATATATTTGTATTTGTATATATGTGTATATATTATACATTATATTTACAAAGAACTTGAGTATTTGGTGCACACATATATAAAATCCCTTCCCTTTCCCATTTTGGCCGCTCTCACACCTTCCTCATTCCCCTATAACTCCCACTATCACACCTATTTGGTTCTATAGTATGCCTGTATTCTGAGTTTCCCAAATCAGAGAAACCATGCGATATTTAACATATTTAATCTTCTCCATCTAACTCACTTCACCACTCAAATCACCACTCTTTTGCTCAGCTTCTTACCCTTAGAATGGGCTGCAGTGGTCATATCTGGATGCTCCTTCTCTGGGTCCACTTTGTAGTTTCGCCAATTATCCAAATACTGTCTTGGACAGCTGTTTTTCTTGATTCAGAATACAATTCATGATGATTCATTATACTCAGTTACCATGTGAATTTAATCTCCTTTAGTCTGTGATAGTTTCTTGGCCTTTCTTTGCTGTTTTGATCTTAAGATCATTGAATAATACAGGCTACTTAAAACTTATTTTCTCGATAATCCCTAAATGTGAACTTCTTCATAATTAGATTCAGGATAGATATGCATGCAGAAATACCACAAAAGTAATATTGCATCTTTCTCAGTACATCATATCATGTTGATGCTCATATAAATGAAATTGTCTTTTAAAATTTCATTATATAGTTGTTTGCTTGAAATATGTAAAATACAATTGAATTTTATATATTGATGTCATATTCTGGTGTTTTACTGGATTCATTTATTAGTTCTAGTAATTATGTTGGAAATGCTGCAATGTTGGCCACTGAAAAGAGATTAATTTCTTCCTTACTGTATTAGATTACCTAGTACAATGTTAAATAAAAAATAACAAAAGTAAACATCTTTGCCTTTTACTGAAGATTGGTGAAATGTTCAGAATTTCAGCATTCTGTTTAATATGAATTATAATTTTTCAAATGTATACTTTATAAAGTCAAGGATGTGTCCTATCCTTCGCTTTTTGGAAATTGTTGTTATCATGAAACAGTATTGAATTTTGCCAGGATATTTTTTGCATCTATTAAAGTAGTCTTATTTTAGGCATTTAATGTTTTGATTAATATTGTTTCTTTAAATATTAATATAATCTTGCATGCATAGGAATCACTCATGTTCCTTTTTACATCTCAACTGAATTCTAGTTGATAATATTCTGTGCGATGGTTAGGATCTGGAGTGTCCCCCAAAAGCGTCATGTTGCTATGGATACTGTGAAGGGTTGGGAGGTTGGGCCTGACTGGAAGGGGCAGGTGCTTGTGGCTTGACATGGAAGGGTTCTCCTTCTGCCCTTCCTCCCGATCTTACTCTATACCACCATGTTGTGAGAATCTCTGCTGCTAGAGCTCTGGTTCTGGCCCTGTCCCTACTCCAGCCCAGCCATGTGCTTCCACCAGTTTCCAGCTGCCCACTTGTGAATGAACTGTGAGCTTCTGAAACTGTAAGCTAAAATAAATCTATTCTCGCTAAGTTGTGTGTGTCAGGTATTGAGTCACAGAAACGAGAAAGTAATACATAACGACAAAGTAACTAAGACATTTTGTTTCCAGATGTGTCAAATAAAAATTGTGAAGGACATTGAAACCTAACTTTCCTTTTCAGTAATTTTTGGTGCTTTTTTTGTTTTGTATCAGGGCAATACTGGCTTTGGGATCCAGGTAAGAAGTTGAAAATTGGTGATATCTAAGACCAACAAGGCCCAGTTTGCACCACAGTGGCAGGCTTCTCAGAGACAGTACTGACTGCAGGCTGAATGCAGTCATACCCTTCAACAGACTAAGTTCCAGCCTTGCTTAACCACATTTTTTCAGCCAGTCCCATCCATCAAGGAATCTGGAAGAAGCTACCTCTCCCATCTCTGTCCCTACTGATAACAGGTTTTCAGACTTCAGTTCCATCTGCGGATACTGAAGCAGCCCTGTGAATAGAAGCCAGTACTGCTATGCCATGATCCAGACTCAGCCTTGCATGTAAAGGTATCCAAGGGGAGAAGTGCCTGCCCATAATTCCAGTAACAGGCCTGCTGACCTTGACCCATTTATGATCCCTGAACGCCCTGAAAAGATGTGTTTCAAAAGAATACAAATGACCAATTATGGGACAACCCTATTTGAAATCTCCTTCCAGGTAGCAGGTGCTTTTACCCCTCTGTCCTTTGTTTATAAAGATCCTTTCCACACCTTGAAACACACACACACACACACACACACACACAAATGGCTAATAGGTATATGAAAACAAACTCAATATTACTAATACTCCAAGAGATACAAATCAAAGCCACAAGATATCAGTTGATACGTGTACCAAGTAGATTTACTAGGATACCATACAACACATGATTGCTTCTTACCAGCATTTTTATTTAGCCTGATGATTTCAAAGTCAGCCCTGCAATGAACAAAGGCTTTGATTTTTCCACATATTCACTAATATTTCTTATTATCTTTATTTTTATTATAGCCACAGTAGTAAGTGTAAAGTGATATATCTTTCAATTGTTTGGGTTCTTCAGATGTTTTCCTCCAAAATTAACTTGGCTATTGTGAGTCCCCTTAATTTTCACATAAATTTGGGTACCTTTTAATATCCCTATCACATGCTTTAAATCAACCCAAATGATTTAAATCAACAAACATTTGCCAGTTGTCAACTGTGTTCAAGGCTCGGCTGTGGGATGTAAGACAATGCAAATTAGTAACGTCACTTGAACCATCTGTATCCTTACCCAATGCTGGTGTACTTCATCTATTAATTTTAAGGATTTGTGCTTTGTCTGCTTCTTTTTGTCACCATCGATTCAGTTTTGTTTTATTTTGGAACTATGGCTTAGGTATTTAAAGTTTCCTGAGTGCTACAATGTTTGGGTAAGTTATTGTTTCCAGTAAGATGAAATATCCCTGAATCCTTGTTTTGGTCTAGATTGATACTATCGCATCTGCTTTCTTTCATTAGTATATGCTTTTAAAGGTATGTATCTTGTAAAGAACACACAACTGGACAGCTCTGCTTCCTACCTGTATCTGTCAAGTTGTGTGTTCTTTATGAGATACATATACTCATTACTTCAAAAACTTACAATTTTTAGGTTTCTATGCATCCAGTAGTTTAGATTGCAGTTTTGGTATCTGTAGATCAATTCTCATTTTTCTAATATGCACAGAATCAGAATTGGTATCTATTTTCCCCATCCATTAAAACTAATAAACATAATTCATATTTATTTACATCAAGTATTCTAGTGTTGACCTGAGGTGGATTTTGGTTTGAAGACTATTTTGATGTTGAAATGATTTTTAAAACAAAGATACGTTAATTTGTTTTGCCGAGTCATTGTTGACATGTTATAAAATTCTTCATGTTATGTATGATTTGATCTTTTCGTGAATGTGTGGGCTATAAGTATATACAGCAGTCAAAATAGAGAACATTGTATCACAACTCAAATTTCATATGTTCATATGCAACAAATTCTTTTTTTTACATCTCTAGTCACTAACAATCAGTGATCTACTTTCTGCCACTGTATCATCTTTTATGTACTTTTTCAGTACAAGAATACTAGGCGTACACAACAAAAAAAGAGCAGTCTCTTCATGAAATTATGTTGGGGAAGTTACATATATCCATGCAAAAGAGCAAAATTAGATCTTTATATTACACCATATAAATAACAACTCAAAATGGATTTAATATTGAAATATAGGACCTGGAGCTATAACACTCCTAGAAGAAAACATGCAGGAAAAAGCTTTATAATGTTGATCCCTGCAACTGTTTCATGGGTATGACACCAAAGATGTGGGATCAAAATTTAAAAATGTTAAGTGATCCTAGATCAAACCAAAAATACATGCAGCAAAGGACACAATGAAGACTGAAGGATAACCCATCAGATGGGAGGAAATATTTTTAAACCATATATCTGAGTTCACGTCCAAAACACGTAAGGAGGTCGAACAACTCAATGGTAAAACAAATAACCACTTTTTTATATTGGGCTAAAAATGTGATCAACATTTCTCCAAGAGGGGCATACAAATAACAGGTATATGTAAAAATGCTCAATATGAGTGAACATCGGGAGATGTAAATCAAATGCACAGTGTAATGCAGTCTCATATCAGTAAGGGTGGTTGTTATTGAAAGGAGATAAGTGATAATGAGGATGCAGAGAAATTAGAACTCTTGGTCACTGTTAGTAAAAATTTAAAAGGGTGCTGCACTTAAAAAAAATATGATTCCTGAAAATTTTTAATGTAGTACATAGGTACAATGGTTTTATTCAACCTTTAAAACAAAGAAAATCCTGCCATATGTGGCAATAGAGATGAGCTGCAGGACATTATGGTAAATTAAATAAGCCAAGCCAGAAGGAGAAATACTGCGTGAGCCCACCCATATGGGGTATCTAAATTAGTCAAACTCATAGAAATAGACATTTGAGTGGTTGTTGCCAGGGGTTTCAGGAAGGGAAAAGTGGATACTGCTGTTTAGCAGGGGTAGAGGATTCGGTTATGCAAGATGAACAGGTTTTAGAGATCTGTTGTACAACATTGTATCTGCAGTGAACAGTACTAAGTTGTTCAGGTAAAAATTTGCAGAGCATGTTAAGTGATCCCACCAAAATGGAAGAAAAACCATAAAAGTTTGAAAACCAGAAAATTATGTTTTTAAATTTGAAGAGAGTATCAATGAGCTTCGAGACCACATCCTGTCAGTGTAACAATAGTTTTCAAAACAGGGAAGAAAAATGGGGAACAGGGGCAAAAGAAACACTCTGAAGGAGTGACTCGAAATTTCCTGTAAGTAGGCATTTTAGCTGTCAGATTGCATTTTCAGGTATCAAAGTGTTGTGTTACAGTAACCCATATTCTACCAATAATGTCCCCAAAGCACAAAACAGTGATCCAAAGGAGGCACCAGCACATAAAACATGAATAGGCACCTTAACTCTAATACATGTGGCAGCACTGCAAGGCACACAGGAAAAAACCATAGGAAACTTGTGTGTACGTATGTGTGTAAAGGTTTGTTACTATCTGAAGTTTCAGGCATCCCCTGTGAGTTTTAAAACATAACCCTGTGGGTAAGGGTAGAGCTACTGTACACAAATGTCAGGGCTTTATATTATACATGAAGAATTCTAATGTCACTTGAAGGTAGATTATGGCAAGTTTAAAATGTACACCATCGACTCAATGACAGCCCTACAAAAAAAACTATAGCTAATAAGATGAGAAAGGTAAAAGGGAATGATTAAAATATTTGACTAGTCTGAAGGAGACCAGAATATATACCACTTTGGCATAAGGATTATTTTTGAGGAAAAGGTAATTGAGAGTTGGCAGATATAGAAAAATCTCTTTAGTGCCCCCTGACTGCCTGAAAATAGTATAGATAGTAAACAGTATAAATTTCCCCTTCTGTGAAGGAAATTTCCATACATAATATAAAGGAATTGCTATTATAAAGATTCCTCTATGCCAGAAAGAGACTTATTCCTGCAGATAACTATTTAGCACTTAAGAATCTCTTACTGTATAAAAAGCAGGTCCTAACTCATAACAATTTCCCCTGCACTATTTTCCCATGACTTCCTTGTCTTGTCTCAAAAGCTGCCTTTGTTGGGGGGGTGGGGAGCATTGGGAACTGAACCCAGAGCTTTCACATTAAGCTACATCACCAGCCCCTTTTTATTGTTTTTTTAATTTGAGGCAGGATCTTGCTAAGTCACTAAGTCTTCCACACTGAGCTCTAACTTGTTATCTCCTGCTTCAGCTTCCCAAGATGCTGGGATTACAGGCATGGGCCCCCACCTCAGTCTCCAAATCTCTATTTTTTTCCCTTTAAATAATACATAAAATTCAAACATCTGTTCATCTCTTTGAGTCTCATTTCCTTATGAGGCTCCTATAAAATTAAAAACTTTTTCCTTCAATTAATTTGTCATGTCAGATTGATATTTAGACTACCACCAGAATCTAAGAGGATGAACTGCAATTTTTTTTATCCTCTACCATTCCCCAAAAAATGCTGAAGCAAAGAATAAAGGAAATACAGAACAAACAGGACAAAGAAAAACAGGCACTAGCATTGAAACAAGATGGTATATTTACACCCTATCATGTCACTAATCATATTAACTTGTAATGGTTTTATCACCTCCTCCAACTAAGTATAATTAGAAAACAGAGCCTGTCAGATTAGATAATAAAACAAAACCCAACTATATGCTACCTAAAATGTGCACACCTTAAATATAAAAATATTTCACCTAAATTCTAACTCAAGTATTGGTGTTAGATGGCCAAGAACAGTGAGAAATAAATAAAACAATTAGTAGTGCAATACTGAAGGGCACTGACCTATTTTCATGTTGTAGTTTTATATTAATATTGCTTATATTTGGAAATAGTGTTCAGGATGTTCAATAAACTTGTACATAAAGAGGCATACATATAGTAAAAGAAAGGAGAATAATATATTACGCTAATGACCATGAAATATGAAATATTTATATTTGAGACAGGGTCTCTCTGTAGCTCAGGCTGGTCCCAAACTCACTATGGAACCCAGGCTGGCCTTAGATGCACTGCAATCCTACTGCCTCAGCCTCCCAAGTGCTGGAATTACAGTTGTGTGCCACCACACACGATTTATGTGATACTGGGGAAATGAAATAGGGTACTCAGGGCTTGACTTAGTGCTTGCTAGGCAAGCACTTTAACCACTGAGCCATTCCTCCAGCCCAAAATGGTTATATTTTTATGTGATAATATGGATTCCAGAGCAAAGAATATTACCAAAGATAAAGATCATTTAAAGGAACCACTGAGTGAGAAAGTAGACTGTTTATATACCTAACAATAGTATTTCAAGATAAATGAAGCAAAAACTGATGGAACTGCAATTTGAAGTAAACAAATACACAATTTGTAGTCATAAATCTTAACACACATTTCTTTATGATTTATAGCAGGGGCCTCCAATCCTCAGGCTTGTCTGAAAAGCACAAGCAGTGAGTACAAAGCAGACAGTGAGTGAAGCTTCGCCTTATCAGCACACCCCTAGCAAGTGCCAGTGCTCATGGGACAGGAGGCGGACCTTCACTCCCTGTGCCCCTCCTGCTGCCTCTGGCCATTTCAAAACTATCCAACACCATACTGCATAGCCATTACCCCCTCCTTACGACGCTCTTCAACTAACTAAAGCAGTCCCTGTGTCAAAAAGGTTGGGACTGCTGATTTATAGAACAAGGAGGCAGAAAATGAATCAGTGAGGATACGGAACACTTCAATAATTCTATTAACCAACTTGACTCATTGACATTGGTGGAATTTTGCTGAACTGTAGCCTTCCCATTATTTTCAGGTACATACAGAATATTTATCTTATCGAGTTATTCTGGACCTTCACTTTTTACACTTGGGCTTTTTATGATAGTTCCCTACCCAGCCTTCTTAATCTCGGGCTCTCACTCCCTTCCATTCCATTTTGTTTTTACCAACAAGATGTTTCTAAAGCATTCTCCTATGGTGTGTACATTTTGCATTAGTTCTCTTCATTAAAACATTTGGTGACTTCGATCACTTACGTAAGACAGCACAATCTTTTAAAAATAAATAGTATAACATAATCAAGTGAGGACAAGCTTTGGAATCAGAGCTTAACTCTTAGGTCACCACTTATTACATATATAACTTTATACAAAAAGTCTAATAACTCAAAATTTTCATGTATAAATGGGTCTCACACTTGATTTATGTGAAAAAATGCAAATCTTATTGATAATCTACTTGAAATTCTTACCAGAGAGGACAGCATACATACAACATAAATAGCCCATCTTTTGTATGCTATCCTTTCCACTTACATTATTGACATGATAAACATACTTTAAATGGTGTTGAGACTATTTTTTCCACAATTATTTTATTTTATAATACATAGTGATTGAATTCAGTGATATATATACATATCACTTAATCTTAATTATTTTTACTTCCTTTTCTCCACACTACCGTTTCATCTCTCAGCTAGTCCTGGTGGTGCAGGCCTATAATCTCAGTACTCTACAGGCTGAGGGAGGAGGACCACAAGTTCAACCAAGCCTGAGCAACTTAGAGACTTAATAAGACACTGTCTCAAAATCAAAATATGGGTAAAAGCATTTGTCTAGAAGGCCTCAAAGCCCTAGTTCCAATTCCCCAGCACATAAGCTGGGAGTGGTGGGACACATCTATAATTCCAGCACTCAAGATGTTGAGGCAGGAGAATTGCTGAGTTCAAGACCAGCCTGGGCTACATAGTGAATTCAAGCCTAGCCCGTACTGCAGAGCAAGATCCTGTCTGAAAAAAAAGTCAAAATAAAGAACTAAGTAATTAGCTGTGAATGCAGCCCAGTGTGAAGCCCCAGAGTTCCATTTGCAGCACCACAAAAGAAGAAAAGGCAGGATTTTCCACGTTTATATACTGCACCTTGGTCATTTGACTTCCCTGCGCCATTCTCACCTCCTCACCTGCCCCACATCCCCTTCCCCTCTTCAAAAAGTCTATCTTATTACTTTCATCCATCTCTCTTTTCCTTTTTTATGGTTTGGTTCTCTCTCATTAGGGAAACTGCATGATATTTCACCTTTTCTGTCTGATTTATTCCACTAAGCATAATGGTCTCAAGGTACATCCATTTTCCTACAAATGATTCTAAGTTATCTTTAAGGCAAAATAGTACTCTATTGTGTAAACCATACCACATCTTTTTTATCCATTCATCCATTCATGGACATATTTGCTGCTTCCAAGATTTAGCCTTTATAAGCTGTGCTACTATAAACATGAATGTGCATGCATCACTCTGGCATAAGAAGAGGGAGAGTTTGGATGAATGTTCCAGAGGTACATTGAAAAGAATTTAAGAATACAGATTTCTCATTGTTAACCTCATTTAGACAAGCATCTCTGGTTTCTGGGCACGTTATAACAAGCCCTGAAAAACTGTCATGGCTTTCAGTGCACCTACCTCCATAACTGTGAATCTCTATCACAGGAAATACCTCGATCTAAGTAGGTTGCTTCATTTTCTCATGCCCATGAGTACAGGTGTATTTTTCATAATAAGATATCAAGTAACTGTGGTATCTTCAAGTTAATCATGTTGCCTGTGCTCCAAGGCTATGGCTTCTTGAATGGATTGTGCTGCCTTGTCTCTGTCACACAGATAATGTCATTGCGGCTATGGTGCCAATTTGATAAAGAATTTAAGGGACTAACAGCAACTTGCCCAACATCATCAGACAAGGTAACTATGGAAAATCACACCCTCTCCTGAAACATCAAACTCACTACAGTCGCTTTTGCACCTGTTCAATGATTCTTTACTTGTGCTCTAAGCAAGGTGGATAATATAAAATAGAGACAATTGATTTCTACCTGTGGGAAACACGACATGTTCCATATGCCAGGGATTTATCTGGCAATACACCTCATTGCTCATCAAATTATGCCTCTACATATATAGTTTTAGTGCATTTTGAGAGTTACGCCTTGCTTGATTTTCAGTAATTGTCTAGTTTCTTAGGGTTAGTATAATTTAGTATCACAAATTTGATGGCTTAAGCCAACAAATTTATTTTCAGACATTTCTGGAGTCTAGGAACTGAAAATCATGAGGTTGGTAAGGCTGCGCTCCCACAGAACCCTCAAGTGAGGCTTCTTCATCAGCTTCTCAAATTTCTGGTGTCTCCCCACATTCCCTGACTTCTGTGTCTGTCTCCACATGGCCATAATCTCTCTATATTCGTCACTAACTCTTTTCCTCTTCTCATTAGGAAACTAGTCAGATTAGACTGGGGCCCACCCTAGTCCAGCTTGGTCTCATCTTAACTTTAAATCTTGAAAGACCCTATTTCCAAATAAGGTCGCATTCACAGAAAGGGGACATTAGGGTTTGCACATACCTTTGGGGGACACAATTCAACCCATAAAAATGACTATGACATATTATACCTTTTGCTTTGCTGAGAAAAGTAGATCACGATTCTATAACCTGGTTCCTATTTAACATGCTATGACATTTTCTTTGAGTCCTCACAAAAAATATTTTGTGTATGTGAAATAGATTTGAGATTTTAAATTGCTTTAAAATTAAAAACAGGTGCCACATAATCATGTAGAAATATTTTCCAGCGACCTTTTCAGCTTATTAATAAAATGCTTCTTAGATAAAAGTTATGGCATAAGCAGAGGGAAAGCAAATTAACCTAGAAGGTAAGAACATTTCATCAGTTTAATTTTTAAAAATCATAGGGCTTGTTGACAAGCTCTTACTAATACAAGCTTTTTTCCCTTCAGAATAAATGCGTTTCCCCACAGTTGAACACTTTTTACCAATTAGTAAAAAAGGCTAAAACTCGAAAGGTAAAAAGTATGCTAATAGTGCCAGTAAATGTGTTGTCAGGGAATTTGTTTGATAAAAGTTGTAACACTCCCAGTGACATCTTTGATTGCCAGGATGTATCAGTGGCAGCAGGAAATAGTTACACTACCTCTTCTTAGACATGATGAACGTGAGCAATCAGTAGTCTTGTATTCTTTATAAAATTCACTTCCATGACCCCAAGGGCTAGGAACCTTAACAAATCTGCTCCCCTCATTCTTTTATCACTTGCCTCACCAGTTATACACGGAGGACACTGGAGAACCATCATGTTCATGCAGTTTTGGACTTAAAACTACCCACTGCACTTCATTACTATGTGAAAAGGTAATCAACAGTCAGAAACGTCAGTATCCTTGTATAGTCAGATCTGGCACCAGAAAATAACAGAGTAACTTTGTGTACATGTTAAGTGAAGAAAAGCAATTGAGGAAAATAGGTAAGAATGAATTTAATTATTGGAACGAAGGTTGTTAAATGTAAACAGGAAAGTGTATCGTCCCAGGAGTTAAGGCGTGACTTGGCTATAAGTATTTGTTAAATGAAACAGTGCGAATACATGAATGTCAGACCAAAGTGACGTCTTTACCTGGCAGAAGAAGGGAAACCGCAACCTGAACATTATTTCTCCAAACTAAACCTGTGTTTTTGGTCAGTGACTAATGTTCTAAATGGTTACGTTCATAAAGAATGTTCAAGTAGAAAACGAAGTGTTCCCTCTAAGCACATCTATTGCTCTGCAAACTGCTATCAAGACGATGCTCAGTTCTCCCAGATATCCAAGAATGCGTACATATATAAAAGAAGGCCCTTGATGCTCATGCAAACAGACCAAGAGTGTCAGGTCTCTCAGGTGAAGGCGCTTTGCTCAATGAAAATACCAGAATTCCAAGGGGTGGGTGTTGTCTGTTTGGCAGCAGAGCCAAGCCTACAAGCAAGCAACCATGTCTAAGTGACCTGCAATTGGCACTGGTCTTGGCACCACCTACTCTTGTGAAGGTGTTTTCCAGCATGGGAAAGTGGAGACAAGTGCCAACAATCAGGAAAACTATGTTGCCTTCATTGGCACTGAACTATTGATCAGTAATGCTACAAAAACCAAGTGGCAATGAACCCCACCAAATGGTTTTTGATGCTCAACATTTGATTGCATGTAGATTTGATGTTGTTCCATCTCATATGAAGCATTGGCCTTTCATGGTGAGGAATGACGATCCAGGCCCAAGGTTCAAGCAGAACGCAAAGGGGAAACAAAATCTTCTATCCTGAGAAAAGAAATTTCTTCTATGGTTCTGACTAAAATGAAGAAAATTGCAGAAGCATACCTTGGAAAGACTGTGCCTGCCTATTTTAATGATTCTCAGCATCGGCCAAACAAAGATACTGGAACCATTGCTGGTCTCCACATACTTAGGATTATCAATGAACTAATTGCTGCTTCTGTTGTTTATGATTGAGGCAAAAAGCTCGGAGCTGAAAGAAATGTGCTGCTTTTGATTTAGGAGGTGGCACTTTTGATACGTCAATCCTCACTTTTGAGGATGGAATCTTTAGGGTCAGCTGAAGACATCTACTTAGGTAGGGACAACTTTGACAGCTGAATGGCCAATCATTTTACTGCTAAGCTCAAGCACAATCATAATTATCATAATTAGGATGCCAATGAGAACAAGAGAACTCTCCAACAGCCACATACCGTATGTGAACCAGCTAAGCAAACCCTCTCTTCCAGCACCAGCATCAAGGAATCGACTTCTGTACCTCCATTACTCATGCTCGATTTGAAGTTGAATGCTAGCCTGTCCTTTGGCATTCTGGACCCTATGGAGAAGGCCCTTTGAGATGCCAAACTAGACAAGTTACAGATCCATGATATTGTCCTGGTGGGTGACCCTACCCATATACCCAAGATTCAGAAACTTCTGCAAGACTTGTTCAGTGGAAAAGAATTGACTAAGAGCACTAACCATGATGAGTTTGTTGCTTATAGTGCAGCCATCCAGGCAGCCTTTCTGTCCAGCAGTAAGTCTGAAAATGTTCGAGATTTGCTGCTCCTTCCCTTGGCATTGAAACTGCTCATAGAGTCATGAGTGTCCTTATCTAGCACAATAGCATCATTTCTATCAAGCAGACACAGATCTCCACACTTAACTCTGACAACCAGCCTCATGTGCTCAATTAGGTATATGAAGGTGACTGTGCCATGACCAAGGATAACAATCTGCTCGTGAAGTTTGAAGTCAGAGGCATACCTCCTCCTCGTATAGGTTAGAATTCTAGGAGAGGCAAAATTAACATAATTTATGGTTATAAAGGGAATTTATTTGGAGGCCTTGTAAGTCGGAGGAGAGAAATAGTCCAAGTTGACCACAAGCATGTGTGAGAGCCTGAGGGTCCAGTAGCTGCTCAGACTTGTGCCAGAAGGACACCAGTCTGAGACTTCAGGACAGCCAGTGCAAATCTGCTTCATATTGCCATCCAAAAAGCAAGGCAAAGACAGGAGACTGATGTGAATCTGCAACAGTGATCTGTGAAGGCTGGAGAAAGACCGGGGCAAGGTAGGAGAAAGCCCAAGTCAGGATACAAGGCAAGGCCAGAGCTTTTTCTGGAAGAGGCTGAAACAATGTTTCTTCTTCCCTCCTTTACTCAGTTCAAACTGCCATTTGGGCTGTCCACACCCAAGGTAAGTGGCCCTCCCCCTCTTTCTGGCCCTCAAGTCAACAACACACACCTGAAAACTCTCCCCAGCTATTTCCCAGTTGCAACAAGTTGGCACAATCCCTCCAAAGGTCTCACTCCTGCATGGTAACGTGTTACTCAGATGGAAATCACTTTTGATATCCACGCCACTGGCATGCTTGGTGTGTTTGCTCTAGATAACAGTACAGAAAAAGAGAACACGTTTACCACTACTGCTGGTGAAGGCCATTAGAGCAAGGAGAACATTGAACATACAGTCCAGGAAGCAGAGAAGTACAAAGCTGAAAATAAGCAGGACAAGGTAGCATATAAATATTCACTGGAATGCTACACATTCAACATGAAAGTAATGCGTGAAGATGAGAAGCAAGATCAAGGATGAGGACAAACAGAAAATTCTCAACAAGTGTAATGAAACCATCAACTGGCTCGACTAAATTTAGACCTCAAGAAGGAAAAACTTGGACAACAGCAGGAAGAGCTGGAGAAAGCCTAGAGCCCCATCATACCCAAGCTGTATTAGTGCTGACGTCATGCCTGTAGGAATGCTTGTGGACTTCCCTAGTAGGGAGCTCCTCCTTGTGGCGGCACGTCCTCAGGGCCCAACATTGAAAAGGTTAATTAAGTCATCGAAGAAGTTGATTAAGTCACCAAGTACAGATGTAGCACTGCTCCACATAGTAAAACACTGAAGAATCCAAATTTGTAGCAATTTTATGACAGACTTTTAAAGGTACGCTGCTATACTGAATTACTGGGCATTGTCAATACCTGAACACGGAACGTGTACTCAGGGTAAAGAAATAGCACTGCACTTTATAAGCACTGTGGTATATAAGTAGAAAATGTAGTGTCTTAAAATTATTTAAAATTGCTACCATAAAAATTAAAAAGAAAGAAAGAAAGGCTCTGCTGTCTGCATTGAAGAAGGTACTGTTCTACCTTCTCTTCCTGCTGACCACAGAAAAGACTGAGTGAAAAGATTGAAGCTAAAATGCAAAAGCAATAGAGATTACTCTAGATCCCGTGAGTTGTCCTATAATCTCTACACACAGAAGAATCTACTGCTTAGATTTTAACGTCAGTGAATTGAACTCAATACATTTGCATACCTACCAATCCCCTGTCCTGCTGGCATATATTGGAGAGAGCAGATGAACAGAAGCGCTAACTCATAAGTGGAATTTGTCTGGCATGTTTGAGAAATAATGAGGCTGTGAAGGATGGCATGAAGAGACTGAAGGGCAGAAGAAGTGACTGATGAGATAAGACATGCAGCAAGGGACCAAATCATATAGGCCTTCGAAGGGCACTGAACAAACTCTTGATTTTAGCTTGATGTTGTTGTAGACTTTCGAGTAAGACAGTGTCTTGTTAAAACAGTCACTTCATCACTCCAAGAATGCACTGTAGAGGACATGGGTGAAAGAAGGCAAAACAATGAGTAATTAGTACAACGATACAAGTAAAACATGATGGTGGCTCAGACTAAACTGGTAGTGATAAAGAATTATACTCTAGAAAAAAAAGAGAAAGCCAGGCTTGGTAGTACATGCCTGAAGTCCTGGTACTAAGGAAACTGAAGCAGGAGAATAGCCGTGAATTTGAGGCTAGTGTGGGCAACATAGTGAGCTTAAGGCCGGCTTGGACTGCAAATAAAGACCTTTAGAAATTATATACATATATATGTATATATGCACACATATATATGGGAGAAGAAAAGAGAGAGAGGAAAAGGGAGAGAGAGGGTGAGAATGGAGGAATAAGTGGAAGAAGTACTTATCAGGTACAGTCAGCAGAAATTTTTCTGATGAATTGATTGTGGGATATAAGAGAATAAGAAGTGAAGGAAAGTCAAGGATGACTCCAACGTGTGCGGCCTAAGGAGCTACAAAGGAAGGACTGAGTTGGTATTAAATGACCTATTGAAGACTGACACCAGAGAAGATCTGAGCCATGAGTGGAGGTCAAAGGTTCTATTTTTAATGCATATGTTTAGGGATGATTATAAGATATCCAAGTTGATATGTCACATAGGAGCGGTATACATGTATGCAATTTAGTGGATTACTTAGGCAAGGAATATGCATTCAGTAGTTAAAAACACATGTAAAGTATTCAAATCCATATGTTTAGAAAAGATCACCAAGTGGATGGAGGAATGGCTCTGTGTTTAAAGCACTTGCCTTGCAAGTGCTAAGTCAAGCACCAAGTACCCAAGTTCGATTCCCCAGCACCTTGTAAGTCGATGTGGTGGCACACATTCCCATAATCCCAGCACTCAGAAGGCTGAGGCAGGAGGATTGCCATGAGTCCAAGGCCAGCCTGGGCTCCATAGTGAGTTCAGGACCAGCCTGGGCTACAGAGTGAGACCCTGTCTCAAAGAAAAAAAAAAAAAAAACCCAGAGATCACCAAGGGTGTGATAAGAAAAAGTCCAGAGACTACGCCTTAATCACTCCCAATCAAAAAGTCAGAAGATGCTATGGACTCACAAAGGACGTTGAGAAAGAATAGCTAATAAAGTAGGAAGAAAAGCAAGACAGACTGCGTCGTCCTACAAACTAAGTGAACTAAGTCTTTCCAAAATAAGGTAGTTAATAGAGGCAATGTTACTGAGAGTTGACAATTGACTTTGAGGTGATAATGACCTTGGGGAAAGCAGCCAATAGAGTGGTAAAAAGCCTGATTGGATTGGGTTTAAGTGAATATGGGAAGAGATAATTTAAGAAAGCTAATGTAGGCATCTCACAAATTCTTAAATAAAGAGAATATAGGGAGCATGGTTGTAAATATGGTCAACAAGATTGTAAATATGGTCAACAAAAGCCTATTTAAATACAGATGACCAATTACCATGTTTTTATGCTGAATAAATGTATCCTAGAGGAAAGAAAATACACATGAAGAAACTGGAACAATTCCTTTCAGAAACACAGGGGTTGGCCTTACACAGAAGCAAGGAGAATTTATCTTTAGGGACAGAATAGCAGCCAGAGAATATGGATACACATGAATGTATGTGGGTAGATGTTTTGGCAGGAGTTTGCAAAAGTGTTCTTCTGACCATTTCAGTTTTCTCAATGAAGTAGGAAATAGGAACAATATCTGACAGAGAAATTGAGAGAGGCGGTGTTGGGTGTCTGAAGAAAGAAGAGTATGTGTGAATAGTCATTTTCAATAGAATGTTAAAAAGAAGAGAATGTGTGAAATAGAGTGGGTGCGCAAGCTGGACAAGAGAGAAGCAGTGGGATTGTTAGTCGGCATCAAGGGCCTACTTACAGTCACTGAAAGGGTTAGCAAGACTACGTTTCCTCCAGTCACGTCCAACAGCACAGGAGAAAGCACAGAGAACGCAATGCTAGATTTAGGCAGGATTGTGGTTTTGCCATATGAAACTAGAGGCAAGTGATTAGAGGGTATATTTTTTAAATGAATATAATAAGAGGCAGCATGGCACACTCCTGTAATCCCAGCTACTCAGGAGTCTAAGGCAGGACGATTGCAAGCTCAAGGCCAGCCTGAGCACCTTAACGAGACCCTAAATCAAAGTAAAAAGCAAAAAGAGCTCATGGAGGGTAGCTCAGGTTAGGGAATATGCCTACCATGTGCAATGCCATGGGTTCCTTCCCGAGTACTGGGCAACAAAAGATGAATGTAACAATTGAACATATAATTTAAACTGGGAAGGAAGGAAAGGATATGAGACAGCTAAGTGACAGGGAACCATCGGGCAAAGTACCATAAATAACTCCACCGCCACCACTCAGAAGAGCTGAAAAAAAAGTAGTTCAGTAAGTCATGGGAGTTTAAAACTATTCAACTTGTAGAGAAATGGAATGAGGAAGTGCAGAGGTCCTCATGAGATCTTGGCAACAGTGCAATGATCCATCGGGGTTCATTACATTTTGCAAAGAAAAGTATTGAGGAGATGACCGAGTCAAATCTCACGGTGGTGACCTACACTGGTGGCTGGGTAGTACATCAGGGCTACGTCAGCAAAGTCTTCAACAAAGGTTTTTTTTTTTTTTTTTTTTTTTTTTTTTTTTTTTTTTTTTTTTTTTTTTTTTTTTTTTTTTTTTTTTTTTTTTTTTTTTTTTTTTTGCAAATACCCATGCAGCACCCATCTAACTCTTCACCTAAATCACTAATTCACCTAATAGACCTATTCTCTAGCACCGAGACTAGGGAATCATTATCAAGAGTTCACACTGGGCCTCAGCACAGGACTAGGGTTGATAACACAGACCTACATAAAGAAGAAATGGTGGCAAAAATCACTGTCATACAGAACTAAGACGCAAACTGAAGATTCAAACAAAACTGCCAAGGATGAGCACGAGCAAAGTGAGTATTTGCAAACTGACTATACAAACACACTGTCGAAAAGGAAGAAAGAAGAAAAGAAGAAGTGAGGAGGGGAGGTTCACTTATTCCAGAGAACGAATAACTCAAAAAGCAGAAACAACTTTTTTTCTGGAATGATTTCATGCTAGAAAAGTAAATGAAACAAGGTTTATAACAAAATTTTATTAAAATCATAGAACAAGGAAGAGGATGGCAGAGCTAAAAAACTGAAACAGGACCCAAACACTCTTAATACTGATTATAAACAAATTAGAAATAGCAAGACAATCGAAGCACCTAAGTAAGGGAATATTTGAGATAATGAAGGTGGACATGCAGGAAAGAGATATTAAGCAATTAGAGAAAAGGAACAAATAGGTCAGGCAGATAAAGATAACCCAGTAATTGGATGTCCAGAGTAAGGACATTTCTTAAAATGATGATCTACATCTTTCCATCAAATGGTACACTACATACCAGGAAATTGGCACATGCAAAAACATCAAAACCTAGTCTGGCTAAGTCATTAAACCTGAAGAATTAATAAAAACTGCTTAAGTATTCTAACAGGAAGTGTAAGTTATCTGGAGAGGAGAAATTCTTCCTGGTCTCAGACTCTCCCTTAGATACTTCTGGTGCTGGAAGACAGAGCAAAATCTGAATGTCAAAAATACTTTACCCTGACAATTTGTTCAAGTGTAAAAGTAACAGGCGGATGTTGTCAGACATGAATAAATTAAAAACTCAGGAAATGTAGCTCTAATGAGCTCCGCTTAAAAAAAAAATACTTGACAATGAAATTCAGCCAACCAAGAGGGGACTCTAATGAGGACCTCAGGACAAGATTATCGTAATGGGACAGCAAGCACCAAATCCAATTAAGTTTAAAACTTAACTGAGAGAATTGTAATTTCAGAATAACATGTAAATATTATAAGCCCTGATGAAAAGCAAGACAGGCAGGGGGGAAAAAAGAGAGACATACAGGGTAGGAAAATGAGAGAAGTAGCAAGAGACCTAAGTATGTGGTGAGCTCATTCCCACAGGTAAGAATGGAGATGGGGGGGTTCTACAACAAATCTTGACTTTGGCCTCCTGACAAGCTTTATAATCTGTTATTTTTTATCTTAAAGGGATCTTCCACATTTTCTGCCAAGGAAACATTTCTCTATGGCTCAGTGATTTTAGCTTTATTTTAATTTTTAAATTCAGAAAAAAATCAAAATCTAATAGCTTTTATTATTAAAATAAAATGTTGTTTTATTTTGCGTTTTCATCTTCATACCTATTCGTCTCTTCATCCCTCTATACTTAAGAGTTGTTTCTAATGATTGCCTTGAAGTGTGACATCATCAATTATCCCTGAGAAATGATAAATGGATATAGATATAGGTATATAGATATACCTATAGTATGATATATAAATATACCTGTGATATATATAATATATATATATATGTGGATTTTTTCACATTATGCCTCTCAAAAGGAATTTGAGGGTCACTGTATGGCAGAGGAAAAAGGGAGGAAGACAGTTAGCCAAATATTTATTTTTGATTCTAAAATGAGGCTTCAAGTCTCCCATGTCAGAACTACTTTAAAGGGTCATCACTTTGGGCAATTCCAAATTGATTTAAGTTATTGAACATGTGCTGCCTGCACTGTTGCAGCATGTAATTCTTTCTCCTCTTGTTTGTGATAAAATAAACCCTGGTCAAGAGAGCACTGACAGAAGACATAAATTAGCCTGTGAGCTCCAGGGGAACTGAGGCATTTGTTGTCTGCAGTACTGCTTAAGAAGCTCTTCGGAGATAGAAAACAAAGGATCCTCATGACAACAGCACTGTGATATTCTGTCGTGTGCTTCTGGAGGCTCTCGTAACTGCCTTGGCCTTCTGCCATTCACCATACATGATCACAGCTTGCGCCATGCCAGTCATCGTAGGCAGAGCCCAAGAGAGACGTTGCCTATTTAGAAGCATGCAGGAAGAGCATCGTCCTGAAGCTGCAGGTCAAGTGACACCAGATAATTTTAATTTACAGATTTATAAACCTGAAGATTAAAAACTAGCACACTGAAGATGTAACTAATAAAGGTGTATGCCCCATGGAAATATTCATTAGACAGAGAACCAATTTCCTTTCTTTGAAAAGCAAGTGGGTTGCTCCTCTGAGATGACACCAGACAGCACCAGAAAGAAACTTTCCCAGCAAAAAAGGAACAAAACTAGTAGTGAGCTCATATGTAATTTTGATGTAGCTTCCCTGAATGCAAAAGTCTTACTGTATGGTTTCTCGGACTTGGAAAACCCAGAACACAGACATTCTCTGGAATCATATGAAGTGATAGCCGGAGTCGGGGGAAGGGACAGGGAGGGGGTGGGAGGGTAGAAGATGGGAAGGGATTGTGAAGTCGATGTGATACATAGATGTACGAAACACCCAAATTCATTGTAAATACAATGTATTACATTTGTATATGAACAAAAATAGTGGGGAAAAACCACAATATGATCATTAAATCCAGAAAATAAAGATTGACAAAATACTATTTATTAAGTACATGCCATCCTCAAATTCCACTACCTGTTCCACTGTTTTGTTTGTTTTTGCAGTCCTGGGGACTGAACTCAGGGTCTTCTCACTGAGCTACATCCCCACCCTCTTTTATTTTTGATTTTGAGACAGGGTCTCATCTAACTAAGTCACTATGTTGCCCAGGCTGGACTTGAACTCGTCATCCTCCTTCCTCTACCTTGTAAAGTCTTGGTCTGAACCACTCAGCTGCCTGCCGATTTCTTTTCTATTCCTAGGTTCTCTTTAGATTTCTTGATTCACAGCAATTCCTCAGTTTTTGCTTGATTCTCGTGACCTGGCCACATAAACAGCACTGACCAGTTATTTTGAAGAACAGGCTTCAATTTGGGTTTGTCTGATATTTCTTCATGGCTGGACTGACGTTATATACATTTCAGCACAATTAACAAGAAGTCACATGCAGCTTGTCAGGAGATATATTATGATCATATGGTTTATAACTGTTGATGTTAACCCTGATTACTTGGATAAGGTAGTATTTAATTGGTTTCTGTGCTATAAATTTAATATTTTCTGTATTCAAATGGTAAACATTCACCTATTGCTTTTATTATCCATTGGTGACTCTAAGCCATATTATGATGGTGGTCATTTGCCCAATGGGAATTTTGTAACTTGTTCCTCCCTTTTACACATATTAGAATTCTTCTATAAAGAAAATGGTCATTTCTTTTCAATTTATTTATGCATTCAATCATTTATTTATATATATGGATGCTTCCTTTATTCTATGAGTGATTATTCAATGTTATCATTACATACTTTACTGATCAAATTGTCCCAGATTTGACCACTGGGAGCTATTTGAAGTTGGGTCCCATCTCCTTTTGACACATTCTTTTATTTCTGTGTGACCATTTTTCTTATTTTCTAACACCATGAGGTGTTCCCAGTCGATCTTATGTTTTCTATGCCACACATCTGGAATCAGTCACTTCTTGGAGACTTCTTTTATTGAAACATTGTGTTTAGAAGCAAAGGTGTGAACACTAGTGTGTTAACTGCTAGTGTACTGCTGTTATTAGTCCATTAGAGATAAATCTGGAAAACAGAATACACACTAATCTACGTCTGAAAAAATATCACTATTTTCATTTCTTTCTATCACCTATCATCTATTATTAAAAGCCATGAGTTTATAGCGGTATTTCGAATCCATCCAGCAACTCAAAGCTCATTCTAGCCTTCCCCTCTTCCTTATTTATAATTTCTTTTTCCACCAACAAGAAAGCTGGCTTTATCATCTATAAATGACTCAATTATTCGTTCAGTCTAAATCACACAAATTTATTAAAGTTTCCAAACAAAGGACTTGAGGAATGGCACAGCAGTTAAAGTGTTTGCCTAGGAAACGTAAGTAAGGCCTTGGGTCAGATTCCCCAGCACCACTTGAGTGTGGTGGCACAGGCTTGTAATCCCAGCATTCAGGAGGTTGAGGCAGAAGGACTGCAGAGTCCAAGGCTAGACTAGGCTACATAGTGAGTTCAGGACCAGCCTGGGCTATAGAGTGAGACCCTGTCTCAAAAAAAAAAAGTCCAAACAATACTTGTGTGACTAACATTACCAACAAGAATACAGTATTTGTGTATATTTACCTTTACAGTAGCTTGTCAGAAAGCTATTTTTCAAAGTCATTATATGAGTTAACTATTCCTATATCATAAATTTCTCCCAAAACATGAATTTGAAACCACAAACATTTCTCTTACATGGACCATGGCTGTCCTTGATACATACAGCACATGGCTTCTCTCAAGGTTCTAATCAAGATGTCAACCAGGGTAAGCATTTATCTCAAGGAGAGGATTCATTTGCCATAGTGTCCATGTGGCTGCTGGCATAGCGCCATTTCTCCAAGATGTCCACGAAACACTAATTCCAGGCCCCATACAGCAAATTATGAAACACCAGTTTACATTTTATCTAAGTGTGCAAACAAGCAAGGAGGGATCTCTTTTTGTAATCTAATTTCAAGAGTGACGCTTCACCAGCCTGCCACCTTTTCACTGGAAGCAAGCACTAAATCCAACTCAAACTCAAGGGAAAGGGATTACATAGGGCGAGTCGAGGGGTATGGCTATCAGGGTCAATCTCAGAGGCTGCCTATCAGTGATTTAGGTTACTTCTTTCCTTCCTGCTCCCCTTTAGTGTGGCTGTGCTATTCACATGAAATAAAATCAGGTCCCTTTGTTATTTTTTGTATTCTAGTTACGGTTTCCCTCGCTTCACTTTTTCCATAATTATTTTTTAATTAGTGCTGTAGTTTGAACTGTCCCCCAAAAGCCTCGTGTACCTGGCTGGAAGGCGCAGATGCTTGGGGCTTCACCGGAAGGAGTGTTTGCTGGTTCTCTCCTTCCTCCCAGACTTGGTTTTGTTTTGCCATGACACGAGGACCTCTGGCTCTGATTCTGGCTCTGGCTCTACTCTACGGCCTGCCATGTAAATACACCATCTTCCAACCACACACCCAGGAACAGACTGTGACCTTCTAAAACTACGAGCTAAAATAAATCTTCCTTTCTTCCCTAAAGTTGTAAGTGTTGGGTATTCTGTCCCAGGAACAAGTAACTAAGAGAATTAGTGCACATTGGTGAAACGTAACAATTTCATTCATCTTGGAGGATTTAATAATTAATGTTCCTTTATCACTTTGACCTTCCCTTCTCCCCCTTGTCCTCGTCTCGTCCTACCATAACATTTCTCTTCCCATCTCCACAAAGTCTACTTCTGTTTTTCTTCATCTATCTTTTATTTTACTCTTTCCTTACTTATATTTTGTATTTCTCATATAAGAAAAACTGTGATATTTAACTCTCGGTGCCTTTTTTCACAAAGTATCAAAATCTCAAGGTGCATCCATTTTCCTACAAAAGGTGCAAATTTGTTCTTTTGAATGGCAGAGTACTACATTGTGTATATATACATTTCCTTTATCCATTCATCCACTGATGAGCATGAAGTCTCCCTCCATGATTTAGCTGTTATGGGTTCTGCTGCTATAAATATGAGTATGCATATGTCACTATAATGTGATGTATTTCTTGATTTTACTCATTGTTTGGTATATAAATCATCATAGTTTTATGTCAGAATATACAAAACATAAACACTGAGAAGTATCAGCACCTCCTCCCTATCGCATCCCATTCTTCCCTTCTTTTCACTCGTTTCTCAATCAGATTCTGTAGGTAACCAGTCTCCAGTTACTAGTTTATCTTTCCTATATCTTTTATGTAAAGGAGGTGACATGAGTGTACTTTCTTATATCCCTTGGTATTTCATAAAAAGAAAACATTTATATTTAAAATTATATTCAGTCTTTCATACTATGTCTTTTCACTGAAAAATATATCTTTTAATTTGTTCCAAAAAGTTTTTCTTTGCGGATAGCTGAACAATGCCGTACTGTGTGGGTAATGCCATGATTTCTTCATTAATTAGTAATAAAAAAAATTGACTACCCTTTTGACTAAGAAATCCTCTTTCCAATATTTAAAGATAAATTTTCTAGTTATAAGCAGATAAAAGATTGTGCTGCCTACAAGCTTTTCTGTAATTTAGAAAAACAATGTATTAATTGTTTCTACTTGGTAAGTGGAACTAGAAATCTTCACAATCTACTCCACTGGTGGACTTGCAAATTAAAAGTCGGAAAGCAGAATATTAATATAGAATATTCTGCATATTTGACTCAATAATTCAACTCATGAGAATTTAAGAAAATAGTTTAACAAAGGGGAAATCGTGAAACAAAAAGGTGTTAATAAAATTATGTATGTGTGTGTATATATGTACAGCCCCATATATATATAATATACACACACACATATATATATTCTAAAACCAGGAAAATAATTTCAACGGATAATTGGCTAATTCTGGTCTAAGTTAACATGAATATTATATGACAATAAAATAATTATTCAAAATATACAGAGAGTAAAGACTTTGGCATAATACAAAGTGAAAAAGCAGGACACAAAACGATGTATGATGTTTGCAACCATGGCAAATCAAAATAGCTATTAATAGCTATTCTTACATTCTCACTAGTAGCTGTGATACAAAGACTTATTATTTTCATTTCCTCAAGGGTAATTTCAATATTTCAGGTAAGCTAGAAACTTTGCTGTGCCAAAAGCAGCTGATGCTGGGAAGTGGTGGCCTTGTCAGTTGGTACATTTCCTGGCTCCCTTTGCTTTTGTGTGAAGCCATGCAAATGAGTTCTGTCCAAAAAAAAAAAAAAAAAATTCAGAGTTTGTGATCAATTTTAATGCCTAGTCTAGCAACAATTCCCACTTTTTTTTCCTAGTCTGTGATGTCAACATCAGGAACTGCTGAAGATGACAGAATTTCTGTCATTCTGAGTCCCTGTGTATGGAAGCAAATCTTTATCTGTACAGTGTTGACTAGGTTTAATCAATAAGAAATAAGTACTGTGATAACCTATTGAGATATTATGGTCTAACTTTTATAGTAGTATTATTTTAATTCTCTGTCTTACAGACATATAAATAATGTCATTTTATATTAATTTTTATTTAATTCTGATATTTTCCTATATTTTGATAATAAAAAATGTAATCTATAGGCAAAAATGAAAAGCAAGTGTGTCATGAGTACACTCTATGACGCTTCCTCAGGAAGACGGCCAACAGACGCCAAACATCCATTATACAGCTGATTAGTCTAGGCAGACGTTCAGAACACTCTGCATAAGGCCTGAAAAGCAAATTTATATTCCTTTGACTCTCAAAATGCTGCACTCACAGGGCTGACACAGCCAGAAAAAAAATACAATAATCTAGGAAGCCAACAGTGTCAGAGATTTGGATATATAAAAGATGACTAGCAATATATCAAAGCATCATCTTAATCCAATTGTTCAAGCAAAGATGTATTAGACTGAACAGCTGCCTTGGGCCTGTTGGAGATTGGCTGACCCAACCCTTCAGACCCGGCCAACAGGCAGCCATAGGGCTGTACATCATCAGCCTTAATATCTGCAGCACCAGGGACAGGCTGCATCTCTGTGTTAGGGCTCCTCCCCCCATCTTGCCTGCTATGCCTTTGCACTGATGGTGCTGGAGGGTTAGTATGCCACAGAGAAGATAGATCGTGGGCAACCTAAAAGTACAGTTAAAGGAATCTCTACCCTTTAAAAGCCCTGAAGAAAGCTGACCCCTCCAGACAGCTACCTTTACTTCTCTTCTATCAGTATAGCAAGGCAAAAAACTCACTCCCAAGAGCTCTTAGAATTTATTCAGTGTGTATTACGGGTTTTGTTTTGGTACCCAGGATTGAACCCAGGACCTTCATACTGAGCTACCTCCCCACCCAAATTTTATTTTTGATACTGAGGCAGGATGTTGCTAAGCTGCCCGGGCTGGAATGGAACTTGGAATCTGCCTACCTCAGCTTCTCAGACTGCTGAGATTACAGGCCTGTGCCACCAAACCTGGCTTGTATTATGCTTTTTATAGTGGCTTAAACAGGCATTTCATCTCCCCTCTTGCCCTGTCTTTCAAAACCGGGATAATTTCTCTTTATGTACCACCACCCCTTCTATCTTCCCATGTCAGGGCCTATAAGAGGGTCAAACAAGTCCTCTATACTTACTGAATTTGAAACAGATTTATACACTTAAATGGTCCATCTATTTCAATTATAAGGTGCACACACTTTAGTAAGCCACTTTTATAATGACACTAGCTTGTTACTGAATCCAATAAACTATTTGATTATGAAAAATTTTCCATAAAACTTCTCTGATTAAACTGATTACATCAGCCAAATCAGCCACTCTTATAAGTCACATACTTTTTCTTTGCATTTGTTTGCAAAAAAAAAAACTGATTTGACTCATTTTCTTTCTCCTTGAGGTAATCAATATTGCAAACAAATAATCAGTTGTTCAGGCTCATACCCTGCCTTACACAGCTATGATAAGAGCTCTTCTTTATTGAATATATAATAGCTCAGGTAACCTGCAATGTGTTGCTAAATGGTACTTACTTTAACAGACAGAAAAATTCAGAATAGTTATTTGAGTTTTTCTATGTCATGCGTCATGTAAATGATGGTACCAGGATCTGATTCCAGAACCCATGAGGTCATTTGATCCAGAAGAGAAAAATATAAGATGTCTAAGTGGTTTCTGTGTCTGTGTGGAACAGGTCCTATCCTTTCACTACAGTGACTGGAGTATCAAGGAACACAATCCAGCAGGCTAGAATTGGCACAGGACACTATGTCTGATGGAGAATTTACTGAACAGATGGAGAAGGAACCCAATCATCATCTAGGAGGGCCTCACAATGGTATAACATGGGAGACTTCCAGTTGTGGCAAACAGAATCACACAGAATTATATCCCCTCTTTTAAAACACCACAAATTGAGGGTAAAATAAAAACAGGACAAGTCTACAAGGCAGTGATGCTACAAAAAATGGAACATTCAGAAAATTAGATACATTCTTCCGGATAAAGAAACTAATAGTTTGCTTTTAAAGACCATGGAAGAATTGGAAGCTAAAATCAAAACCATCTGATTTCCTTAACTGCAAATATCTTTGCCAGGTAAGCTGAGGAAAAGATGAAAAATTACATCTTTAAACATCAATAGCACTCAGGTGGCTATCCAAACAGAAAAAGCGTAGTCATGGGACTTCACGGGCTGCCAACACAATGGCCGACAGAGAGATAAGCTACACTAAGTTTGTGTCTGGTGCTAAACATTACTATCAATTCTCCAGGTATTTAACTCTCTAAGCAATGTGAGATAAATGATGTAGCTTCTTTCCAGCTCCAATATCTGATTTTACCTTGACCGGCTCAGTCTAACTAAATGCCTGACCAAATGACTCGATGATAGTGAAAAACTTCTTAAAGCATAGACTAGCAATCACTGGTGTCAATAACTTCCTAACCCAGTTGAAATGGTTCACTTTGACAAATTTGATTGGTTTGGAAGCCAAGGGGTGGGGCTAGTGACACACATTACTAAGAGTGTCTGAGTGGATCAGGTGAGCATGACCTTGGATAGTACATCTTGTCTCTGTCCCCCCCTCTTGGGTGCTGCTTCCAGCTGGCTGTAATGCATGTAGTTTTCCTGTATCAATCATGCCCTTCCACCACAATGTTCCTGTGTTGGTATTAGTTAAACATAGATTAAAACCTCTGAAACTATGAACCAGAATTAACACTTCCTGTAAGTTGTCACTTAGTTATTTTGTCCCAGCAATAGAAAGCTAATACCTAAAATTGGTACCAGGAGTGAGGTGAATATACTTGATCATGTGTCTCAGCGGCCTTTGAGACTGGGCTGTGGGAAAACTTTGGATATGCAAGCTAGAGAAACCCTCAAATTCTACAAGTAGAGTTCTGATAGGAACTCAGAAGACCACAGCGCTGACAGGAGGGTGGACAGTAATGACTATGCCCCTGAGCTTTCAAATCATAATGAGGATTGCACTGGAAATTGAAATAGTGGCCACTTAAGTTACAATCTGACAATGAATTCTGTCTATGTCCTAAACATTTGTGTGAGGTTGAGTTTAAGATGACAGAATAATTGGTCTGGGAAAAGTAATTTCAAGGCAGGCCAATGTTCAACCTGTGGCATTCGTAATGCTGGCTGCTTGCAGCTAGAATTATAGCGACAATTGGTAGCAAAAAGCAGATCAGAATTTGAAAACTGTTTGTCCAGAAAAGCAGAAGATGTACAGTTGAGGCAAAGAAGTTTGGTTGCTGAAGAGAATAGCACCACTAAAAAGAAGCCAAGTGCTTTGCACCAACACAACTGAAAAGAAGCATTAAGATCACCACAGGAATCAGCAAGATCCCACCCATGGCAAGCTAAAAGGTGTGAAAGTATAAAGTTGTTTAAAAGACTCTGTTTTGATTAATGAGCCCCAGGGCACCTTTCTTACTAAGAAATGCCTCAGGAAGTGTTTCCCATATGCTCCACTACTCATGCACTCAGAAGCCACTGCAACAATGGTTCCTGGGTGCCCAGCCACTGTTCCTGGGTGCCCAGCCACTGCTCCTGCCGGCAGTAGATCTTGTGATCACCCAAGTGATACTGGTTTTGCAGGCATGCATAATGCAAGCATGGTGGGGTCATGAAGACTTCCACCAGATTTCAAAGTAAGTTCCAGGAGGGAGGGCTGGCAATGTTTGACAGGGTAGAAGTTCATGCCATGAGTCCCTGAAAGGGTGATGCATGGTGCTATAAGAATGAAGCCTAAGCTTCAGTGGAGACCTCGGAAGTTAAAGATGCCAGCAACATGAAATGTCAATGAAAGCTGCAAGGGAAACAAGCCCAAGAGAGAGGCCATGTGAAGTGCAGCCAGGAAGGCCAGAGGAGCAGAGCCGCTCAGGACCTTTTGGAGCTCACATTTTACTACCATGTGCCGGGTACTGGACATGAAGCTATAGGATGACGTTTGCCATGCTGAGTTTCAGTCTTGTTTTGGCCAGGTTCCTTTCCATTTCCCCACTGGAATGGGAATTTTTACACTATGCCATTGTATTTTTAAAAAAATACCTTGCTTTCTTAATTTTAAAGGGGTTCACAGCTAAAAGTTTGCCTTGAGTCTCAGGTGGGACTTTGAAAGTGGAATTTTGAGCAATGCCAAAACTCTTGAGAGCCTGGGGGAAGGAAATAATGCATTTTAACCCATGTACAGGATAGATCACATTAGGCAGAATTATAACCTTGTAATTATCTCTGTTTGGAGAGAAAGTATCATTTATGGAGATGAATTTGGATTGACAAAGAGCAGATTTGTGGTGGTTAATCTTGATACTCAGTTTGATTGAACTGAGAATCACCTATGAGTAAAATCAGACTTCTCGGGGTGCCTTGGTTGGTCATGGGTGCATGACTTTGGGGACTATACCTTGGCCCCGGCCCCTTTCCTTGGACCCTTCCTGTGTACTCTGATTCCCTAATGCCATGAGGGAGGCACCTTTTCTCCACCATGTTTTTCTTGCTCTGTTCATGTCAGAGCAAGCAGGACATGAACTAAAACCTCTGAAACTGACCCAAAATAAACTCTTCTGCCTTTAAGTAGTATGTGTCAGGCATTTTCTCCCAGTGAAAAGTCAACAAATGCATCAGTAGAATCCAAATTATCCTCCTTAAGAAACATATCCTTCCAAACTAGACACCTAAGATCCTTATATACTGTAATTTTTGTATGAGAGAATTGTTCCAGTAGCTCACCCCTCACAGGATTGTGATTATCTCAGGCACATAATTTAGCCAGCAATATTTCTAAATCTATGCTACGTGTTGTTGTGATTTAGTACTGTGAATGTTTAAATTAAGACAAATTTATTACAATAAAAGATACATTGTCATTAATCCTCCTCAGACGCTTGAGCTACTCAAAATATTTACTCTCATTTCAGAAACACTTATCTCATTCTTAGCAATGTGTATTTTATTGTCGTAAGTTTTTTATAAAGTAACCATCTACTGTATTTTTTGTCATTCCTTGTATTGTAAAGTTCAGTTCCAGGGATAAGTCTTCATTTTTTCTTTCAGAGGAAAGAAAAATGGGTCATTTACTATCATTCTAGGATAGGACTGAAAACAGAAAACAAATTTATAGTCAATATATTTCAATTCTACATGTTTGGTTTAGACTAAAGTTTTGGGGGAGTATGTCGCACTCTCACACACATCATGTAATTCATGGAAGATATATTGCTCCATCACTTTTGTGATTATAACCAAGCAACCAAACTTTCAAATCAAACGCATCAGAATTTGGATGGTATTCTAAAAACCAAATGCTTGATAATGTTATATAACCTTCACTGATCTCGTTTTGCAAAGTCATAAAATGGCCAGATCATGTGCATACCCACTAGTACAGCTCATTCACAGAGTTCTGTTAACCATGCCTTCTCTCCTGAAATCCAAAACAAGGTAACTGGCAGTTAAGAAAGTCATGAGAGGTAGGTAGTTTTTGTTTGTGGATTTTTGTTGTTTTGGTAAGAAGCATTTTACATCTCTTAAAAATGAAATTAAGAGAAATTCCTGTTAGTGGCACTCTGATGTCCTCCATGGTAAAGATGCTTCCAGAGGACTGGAGCAGCCTCTCACACCAACACTTCCCTGAAAACACAACTGTCTCAAGGAGGTACTTACAAAGTGTAAACAGAAATAATATTGATTTTATCATAAATCCCCAAATACTGGATGCAAATTGCCCTCTTTCAAAGCTTCATTGTTAACACACAGTATGCCATTATGGCATTTCCTTCTTCAGCAAAAGAGGAAAAGCACGACTCTCAATCTTTATTTGACTAGAACCAGGTGTAATGTTAAAAAAAATTAACAATCAATACCCCACAGGCACTAAACAATCAGAAAAGATGTAACTCTGAAGGTAGGAGCTCAAACTTTAACCCCTTCGTAGCTAGATGAGCTGAGAAAATACAGATGGATTATCTTGCCTATGCAGAACAAATGAATATTGCCTTGACTGGAACTGAATGTTAGCCCAACGCAATCAAACGTACTCCCCACCTTCAGCACAGCTACACAATACAAACTTATCATTCCCGCTGGGGAAGGGGAAGGTCATGATCACAGCACTACAAGTAGTCATAATTATAGCAGTAGCAAGAGCAGCCACAGCAATTAAGCCATCATCCATTGAGGAGAGAGCAGCTTATTAGGCTTCCATTTATTATCTCTAATCTTCATAATATATTGCTTTAGTTATGTTTTCACTGCTGGGACAGAATAACCGACACCTATAACTTAAGGGAGAAAAGTTTTTTTTTTTTTTTTTTTTTTTTTTTTTTTTTTTTTTTTTTTTTTTTTTTTTTAGCTGACAGCTTCAGAATGTCTCAGTTCATTCACGGGCTGCTGGAAGTGGTGGAAGCACATGGCAGAGGCCTAGGTGGAGAGAAGCTATTCACGGCAAGGCATACGGAAAGCTGAGCGAGTGAGCAAGGGCAGAGCTAGTGTTTACCTGTCTAGGTAAAGCCCTAGTGATTCCCTCTTCTGATTACGCTACTCCTGTTAACAGCATGTAGAATCCACAGATATCCCACAATCATGGAGAACATGAGGCTTTGTGGGGACATTTCAGATCTGAACCATAACATAAATATTACCTACAGTTTGTAGACTGAGACACAAAATTTCAGCAACATTAAGTTACTGGCTAAAAGCTACACAGCTGATATAAGAAAGGGCAAATAATAGAATCTAAGACTACACTGGCTACCTCAAATGCAAAAGGAAATCAAAGACTAATGCCGTCAACTCAGCAATTCCAGTTTCATGACTTAATAGTGACATGTGTTTATATAACTGATCATTCTATAAGCTTCTGGCATGAAAAAGGCTGCAACTCACATGGAAGTCTTCATCTGTAAACACTAATACGTTTTACCAGTAAAATATAAGAATGCAAATATTATCTAATTAGTATTTTGGATGCTAGGTCACTCCACATTTTTGCATTGAAAGGTAGACCTCTAAAAAGTCAAAATTCCTCCTTTTTCTAGCCCCTAGTAACTTTCACAGAAACATTTAGATGCTGGATTTGATTGGCAAGTATGCTTATTCACATTCTTCTTGTATGTAACTTATGCTCATTTTTAAATTTTGGAAAACATAGAAAAATATTTGTATAAAAATCACCAATTACCCCACTTTTATACTTTTAAGATAATCACAGTTAAAATATTGAATTATTTCCTTCCCACCTTTTTACTACACCAATAGTCACAGCATGCACATATATAAACACAAACTGACATATATATATTTAAAATTAAATATCATATTATGAACTTTTAAATGGCCAATAAAATTAGAAGGAACAAAATTTAAAGCTTTATTATTCCAAAATATGCAAGTCGATGCAGGACCGAAAAATACAGTGAATGCTGCTCCCACATGCTATCAAATGTAAAGGCAGGGATCTTCCATACAAGCAGCAGCATGTGGAAGCTCCATACCAGTGTGTAATGAGCTTTACCTTGTTCAGTGCAGTTAATAAGTTGCAAGCAGTGGTTGGTAGAAGGTGTGTCTGAAAGTACCCCGTAAATCACGGATCAGAGGTAAGACATTTCACTGGAGCTCTGTGATTGCGTTACCGCAGACTCCAGCTTTTTAGGAAATACCATCATGAAGAAGAAACTTCAGGTCTATATGGTTATGATCCCAACATCAAAGTTTAGAGTTCTGAATAGAAATTGCCCAGTTCTTCTCATATGTAAAAAAGAGTGTCCATCAAGACTTAGTATCAATACGATGTTAAGTGTAGTTCTTGACGTTAATGGAATTGCGTAAGCTGAGTTTGTACCCAGGAACAAACTCTGAATATCTTGAGGGCTGACTGGAGTGTCTAAGAAACAATGTGAGTATAACACGACCTAAGAAATGGGCAAACAGTTTCATCCTCCATCAAGACAATGTTCTGTCATGTGTTACTTCGGTTATGGCAATTCTGTCAAATAAAAAAAAAATAGTTTTTTCTCGTCCACCTTATTCCCTGAATTTGGTATGCTATGGCTTCTTGCTCTTCCCCCAAAGTCAATACAACCATGAAAAGAAAAGATTTTAAATTGATTCAAGACAGCAAGGCAGCCACAACTAAATACACTCACAAGAGAGGGCTTTTCCAACTACTTCAGAAAGTGGCAAGAACAAGCAACGGGTGTGTTCAAAATGAGGGTAGAATTTTGATGGGTAGTAATGACAATGTGCCTTTTACTGCAATATTTTTTAAATTTTAAAGCATTCACTATATTTTTCAGCATACCTTATAGGTGTAAAATTTATTTAACCATTCCCCTATCTTTGGAGAACAGCAGTCTTTCGTCAGGAAATAGATGTGTATGTAAATAATAGGACCTGAAGTAAGTGTAGAAGATTAAGAACCCCAGGTTATCCCTTGGTCTCTGCAAGTTAATAGAATCCAGGAAAACAGGACAATCAAATGGAATATTTTTAGCTTTTAAAGGACTCATCTGTATACACACAAATTTGCCCATGTTGCTGATGTGTTATGATGAAAGGGGCCCACGGGCAAGATAGTTTTGACAGAGGCACCTTGCCTGAACGGTCGAAGTCACTCTCACAGCTGCACATGTCACATCAGCACTAAAGAACACAGCACAGGGAATGCAACTGCCCCCCCCCCCCCGTTACAATCCAGCTTCTAAGGAAAGTAGATCTAATTTTTGAATAATACCTCAAAGTCATGATGCTTAATAAGCATGAAAACTAGCTCTGAATTTTACAATTATTTCATTTTTTATCCTTTCTGTAATGATTCCAAAATTTCCCAGTTTAACTGAGTTATAATTTACAAAGTCTTGTATACTTAAGCTGTACAATGCTGTTTTGACATAGGTATACAGAGGTGAAATGATGTCAACACTCAAGCTGAGCTAATCAGCCATCTATTAAATATCTATCACTTCTTATTGTTAGCTGGGGGTGGGGGCAGGGTGAATGGGGTAAGAATGCTTAATATCTACTCTCTCTCTTGCATTTGGATAGTGCCACGTCACCACTTCTGTGGAAGAAAAACAGAATTATATACAATTTACTGACCAAGTGTTGAGTATTTCTTCTTGTACTTTCTCTTCTACAGTGACTCTTGGAGGCTCGTATTGAAGATGACAATCTTCACAAGAGAAAAGGAGGTGGCATCTTGAGTCAGCATTCATTAAAAAAAAAAAAAATGCTATCCAGGATAAAGTCTGACCAGAATCATCTACACTGGACTTTGAATGACTAAGAAATAAATATTTATTATGTTAAAGCATTGACAAGTGCAGGTCATTGGTTAAAGTTGTCAGCATATCTTGACAGGAGCTCATTCAAAAGGCCTCTACTATCTGAGCACCTGAGTCAGGAGACAGACATGGGAAAAGATAATTGCAGCACCCTACTTCAAGATGGAGGCCGCAAATAAGGCGACCACAAAGCAAAGAGTTGTGAAAGCACTAAGAACACAAGACACAGGGAATCAAAGCTTAAATTCCAGAAAATCAAGGCCATGGAGAAAACTGTAAAATCAAATTTCTTTTTGATGTGACTTGGACCCTCAATTTGCTTCATAGTCTGTGGGAGTTATGAAACAATAATTACAAGTGTAAAGTCCTGTCAACAAGTAGCTTTTTTCTTTGTTATTCAAATCTTTTCGGTTGCCCAAATAACTGTCGTGTATATCCTGAGGATGACACTATATTTTAGTTTTTGTAGGATATCAGCACTGGGAAAAGTGAACAGAGTCTGTATTATTTCGTATAACTGTATGCGAATCTACAGTCGTGTCAAAAGAAAAAGTTTAATTTAAATTAATGAATAGGACTAAATGGAATTAAGACTTAAAAACTGGTTCTTGTCAGTTGTGTGTGCATATGCTGAAAGGCAAAGAAAATTTAGCTGCAAATGACTGGATTTTCTGATAGGAAAAATTCAGATAGTATACAGGCAAAGTAATTTTCACTAAGAAAAATGAAGAATAAGTAGAAAAGACACATTATCAGGACATTCTAGAACTCACCAGCCTACGAAACAATCAAGTCTTCACAACAACACAAAGAAAACTGCCCAAAACAAAATATTTAATCATTTCTGTTCCCACAGCGTGCAAGCCATACTGATGGCTAAAGGTAAAACAAAATGATCTTTCTTCTCTACCATATTTCACTTCAAAACCTAGCATATGAAACAGCAAAGTTTATTTCTCATTTTCTGTTACATACAAGTTGGATGAGGGGCATACATAAGGCCCTGGGTCCAATCCCTCTACTGCAAAAAGAAAAAAAAAAAGTGTTATTTGATGATGGAAGAAACAAGTATTAGGTTGCAATCCAAATGTCAAAAAAATGAAACTCTTATAGCTGAAACATGAAGCAAATTATCAATGACATGATTGTTGATGTGCTACAGTGGGTAGCAATGCTAAGTTATATACTTCCACATGTATGTTACCAGGAAATAACAATAATTGCTTCTAGTGAAGCTCTGAAGTTTTATTAGCGACAAATAATGACGACTGTGTTTTTAGCTCAACATCATTGATGACACGAACGACAACAGCATTAACTAATTACACGAAAGGCTTTACATAAAACTAATTTGCTAATGGGGAGAAATAGACCCATTTCAGTAAGAAACTCACAGGTCACCAGACTCTGCTTATGACTCTGATGCTATACGGTATGTTTTATAAGAAAGAATAAGTACTCAATTACACAGGCACCCAGGTCCCTGTTCTGAATGAGAATTAAGGGTAACTTGTGCTTCCCACCTGTAGAGTCATTATTAGCCCAAGCTTCCAGCCTCCTGAAAAGAAAGGCCCAGAAAACTGCCTCGTGGGTACTCAATATAGTATGTAAGCGCCAACTGTCAAAGTTGACATTAATATAGATTTTGCCACAAGTGGCAAATCATACAGTAAGTAGAAAAGAAAGAACATATACTCGTCCAATTAAAATCAGCCACCAGAGCCAGAAAGAGACCAAATTGAGAATGCATAAGAAAAAATCCAAGGACATATGAATTTAAAAATTATTTTTTCAAGTTCTATGAAAAAAATGTTGGTATTTTGATAGGAATTGTATTGAATCTGTATATCAGTTTTGTCAATAAAGTCATTTTGGCTATATCAATTCTGCCTACCCAAGAACAGGGGATGCATTTCCATTTTCTGGTGTCATCTACAACTTCTTTCTTCAGTGTAATGTACTGTTCTTTATATAGGTCCTTCACTTCCTTGGTTAGGTATACTCCTGGGTATTTAATTTTTAGCTGGGCTATTTAAGAATGAGATTATTTTTCTGACCTCTTTCTCAGTGAGTTCATTGTTGGTGTAAAAAAATAAGCTATTGATTTTTTAAAATATTGGCTTTGTAGCCTGCAATTTGGCTGAATTTATCATTTCCAAGAGTTTCATAGTGGAGTTTTTAGGGTATTCTACGTAGATAATCGTATCATCTGCCAAAGCAATATTAAGTAACAAGACTACCGTAGGAGGCATTACAATTCCAGACATCAAGTTATACTATAAATTACGCAATAGTTGTAAAAAAAATATATGGTACTGGAACAAAAACAGTCAGGTAGACCAGTGGAACAGAACTGAGGATGCAGAGACAAACTCAAATACCCTCAGCTACCTAATCTTCGATTAAGGAGCCAAAAGCATACACTGGCAAAAGGACCGCCTCTTCAAGAAATGGTGCTGGGAAAACAGGACATCCATATACAGAAGAGTGAGTATAGACACACCTGTCACCATGCACTAAAATCAAATCAAAGTGGATCAAAGACCTAGATATTAAAATTGAAACACTGAACCTTCTGGAAGGCAAATTATGCAAATATCTAGAAGACATAGGTGTAGCCAAAGACTTTCTCAGTAAGACACAAAAAGCAAAAGAAATAGCCCCCAGCATTAGCAAATGGGATTATGTGAAATTAAAAAGTTTCTGCGCAGCAATTAGCAACAGTGTAAAAGGAAAACTGACAAGATTGGGAAAAAATACTCACCACAAATACCTCACATGGGAGGCTCATAACGAGAATATACAGGGAACTGAAGAAAAGCAAGCCCTTCAAAAGCAAAGACTCTACTGAAAAATGGGCAAAAGAAATGAATAGGCAGTTCTCAGATGAAGAAGTTCAGATGGCCAATAAATTCACAAAAAGATGTTCAACATCCTCAGACATAAGAGAAATGCAAATCAAAACATCACTAAGATACCATCTAACTCCAGAGAGATTGGTATATATCAAGAACATAACAGCAATCAGTGCTGGCGAGGCTGTGGGGGAAAAAGGAACCCTCCTGCACTGCAGGTGGGAAAGTATACTGGTACAACCACTATGGAAAGCAGTATGGAAGTCTCTCAAAAGACTGGAAATAAATATCCCCTTCAATCCAGTGATACCTCTTCTGAAAAATTTCCCAAAAGTGTTAAAAACAACATATAACTGAGATACATATACCTATGTTCATAGCAGCACAACTAACATTAGCTAACATGTGGAAGACACCCAAATACCCATAAATTGTGGTATTTATACACAATGGAATACTAGTCATCTATAAAGACAGATAGGTTGGAGGCTTTTATAGGTAAAGTGAGGCAACTTGAGACCATAAGGCCTAGTGAAGTGAGTCAGAAGCAGAAGGTGAAATTTGGAATGGTTTCTCTGATATGTGAAACCCAGATTACAATTATTTCATAGAACTTAATGTGAGGAATAATGGGAACTGGAGGGTGGTGATGGTGTGAGAAGTGCGAAAAGAGATAAGGAAAGTTTTTGTCATTTTGCCACGATATGTATGTGCACAAAATACTCAAGATCAATGTAAACTTTACGTACTGCACTTATACATATCAATAAAGTGGGGGGAAAAAAACAAGGACAGGCACCCATGTGTATAATTTTCCTGTTTCCATATCTATTCCCAATGGTTTTACATGTTTTTTAATCTTGTACTATTTCATTGAAGTCACACCAAATCCCAAGAACAGATTACAGGATAAAAATAATTAACACTCTGACCTTGTTTATTGCTCTTGAGGGCTGTATTAGTCACTTTTTCATTGCTGGGACACAATACCTCACACCCATAACTTAAGGGAGGAAAAGGAGGAAAAGTCCATTTTAGCTTGTAGTTTCAAAAGATCTCATTGCATGCCCGAGGAAAGTCACTCACTCTCTTGAGGCCTGGAAGCAGCCAGAGAAAGGGGAGCCAGCAATGCAGATACACCCTTTCAGGCCACGCGCCCAGTGACCCATCCCTCCAGCTAGGCCCCACCTCCTAACACAGGATAATGGATGGATTAATTTGCATGTTACAATTAACCTCCATGATCCAATCATACTCCAAACACATGAGGCTTTGGGGGGACATTACAGATTCAAACCACAATACGAACCTATGCCTGTCTTCTGTCTTCTTTCAAGGCAGCACCTTGACTATATAAAAGTAGCTTAATTTATGAGGTTGACAATCATCAATTGCTGATTTGGACACAGCCATTTCTGAGGACCTGTCCTGATGGGAAAATAAGCCCCCTGGTTCCAGCTAGCGGAGGTCACTGAAGAGAGCCTTGATCTACTGAGAGAACTTCCCCTGCACTCCTGAGGCCCAAAAGAGAGTCTGATTATAACAGCTGACTCGTCAGATACCAATCATGTACTATTCCTTTGTTTTTTCATGTAATTTGAAATAAATAAATTGAATATCTGGACTCTCTGTGCCCAAAAATATGAGCATGTTCAGTACCTGTAGCTAATTATAAATAAAAAATAAATGGGAAAATATTTTAAGTTAGTATTTTGGGGAAATTTTCACTTAAAACTCTATCAACACATATAGAAAGATAAAGGTAAAAAATGTCAATTGAAAGTGATTCGATTAATTTAACGGAGAGGAAAAATCAAGGCACGAGGCTACTCAATTTTCAGCATGGAAAATGGGAATTGGGCAGCAAGGAGGAGTCCCGAGAGGACTGAGAATGCCTAGCTCACGCTCACGTCCTCAGCGTCCGCGGCTGTGCCTTCCCTCCCGCTTCCATCTTCACACTCCCACGGCTACGTTTCTATTGCTTATCATAGCTCTTCCCTATTTTCACTCCTTACTCGCTCACTCTTTTTAGTGATGATCCCTTTTATTATTAAAAGACAATTAAGGTGACCTGAAAAAGGGGAGAAAAGATGATCAAGATGCAATATGTATATTACCATTTCTCCAAGAAAAATGTAATTATATAGCTATATTGCAAATATACACTAATAATGTTTGTCAGAAGAAATGTTAAATATACATTTTCATTAGAAAATTTTTATAATGAGCTAAGTAAGGGCAGAGAATTAAGATGATGAAGAAGTGTGAAGAATGAAGGGGTAGAGATCAAGTGCAGCTAATTTCCAGCCACTAAAGGGATATGTGGAGACGTGGGTGACAGGGTCTGCAGTCTCCTCTGTAATGGAGGGACAGAGAGGAGGATGGCAGGGCTGAACAAGAAGGAATTTTTCTTGCCTGGCTCCAGATATATTTGGCACATTCCATTGGTCCTAGCATGACATAAGCATGGAGTAGGACAGCCAACTGTAAAGAGTTGACAAAGGAGACTTAACTCTAATTGAAAGAGTTAAGTGAAACAGGTGAGACCCAACAGTCAACTCTTCTAGTTATGCCCCATGAATTAGGGCTCCCAGATTCAGCAAATGAAAAATGGCACTTTATTCCAGTCCAGTTAAATCTGAATCTGAAACCAAGAATGAATAATTTTTAGCAGAAGTATAACCTACAATTTGAATGGATATACTTGCAGTTGAAAAACTTCCTCTTTATCTGCAATTCTGAATTAACTTGGCAACAACATTCAGAAAGTATTTATGCACTTCAGTAATGGTTTTACAAAAACAGAACTAGGTTTGAATGCAGCTCCACAGGGTAAATAACTTAATTTTGTGTGTATGTGTTTTGGTTTCTTTACCTATGAAATGAAAACAATAATAATGCCTACTGCACAGACTTCTTGTGAGTATTAAATAATTCATGTAAATCACTTAGAAAAATGCCCTAGCACACAGTAACTCTTCAGGGAATGTTGACTCTTATTATTTGGAAGCCTACTGTGGGGCATAATAACCAGATCAGAAAGGGGCAGTGAACAACTTGCTCAATTGCAATTGTGGCCTTTAAATAAGTGTGCCTCAAAAGCACTGACTTTAACAAATTCTTCCTCTTCTGGCTGCTAACAGACCAACTTCTGCACCATCTCACAGTTAAACTAAGAGAAAGACAGCGTCTTTCCCCCATAGCTATAATTCCTCCAGGCAACCTTGTGACCATCTGTAGCATGACGTTTCTCCCACGCTCAAACCCTACGACCATCTGGCCATGTCCGTTCCGAGCCCACATCTCATACGTCTGCTGTGGGTTGACCACTGCATGTCGCATGTTGTTACTTTTTGCTGAAGTTAATTTATTTTTAATGTCACAAGACTATGAAATTCTAAGTTGGCATTATGACCATTCTCTTCTTGGGATAACGAGGGCTCGCAAGTGTTGCTTCTTTCATCAGCACCCCTTTTAGAAGCAGGATATATGTTTATTAACTTTAATGTAAATTCTATAGTCATCTTTATATAAACGAAAAATACATACAAACATGAGCTGTAGGGAAAGTGATGGACTCTGGATATGGGACAAAGGCTTGAGGTTTTTTTTTTTTTTTCCTCTCTTTAAGTCAACATAGACAACAGATTTAAAGATCCTTCTACACTCTTAGTCATGCCATGGATGTCTCCACATGGCCTGAACCTAAGGTATTTTACAACCATGCCCTATGTCAGTCCAATACACTCACCAACCTGGAGTCCTTTAATTTCTCATTGTCTTCCCATTTTAATTCAATTTCCAAGAATTACAGAAGATACATTAACACCTAACTTATCTGGAAGCTCTATGAGCCTATCATCTTCAACCATAAGGAAATCACCTGAACTGCAAAGAACGCAGAAATTTCCTGAACATCCTTAACACAGTTGGAAACACTAGGCACTGAAGAGATGTACTGCATCCATTTTTCTATTTATTCACTGCACAGTTACTGAACGTGCGTGCTTTCTCAGTGAGACATCCACTCTGGGACTCTTAACTCTTACTTTGGGCACAGTTCTAACAAGCATAGATAACTAATTGTCACGTACCATGGCTGATGAAATGCAGGAAACAAAAAGTGGAAAAAGTTGGCTAGTGGCAGATTATTTCTTCCTATTTTACCAATTCTTTGAAATTCCAACAGCTAAATGCTCAACTCCATTGTAAACCTTAGATTTTGCACATATACATATCAATAAAATGGGAAAAAAATTAAAGACCATGAAGACATTAAAAAAAGAAATTCCAACAGCTGCAGGAATTCGTCATGACCACCGAAGAATTAACACAAGAGTAATGCAAGTCTATGATCCTTGTGTTTCACATTTATGAAATATGTTTTATATTAATGCACTGTGCAAGAGCACAGGTTCCTTCTTAGCAGAAGCTAGTTAATGATCAGACTGTGATGGCTAATGGAAGAAATAATCATGATTTTGTCTACACATGAAAGTCAAAATCATTAACTAAAAGTAAGAGAAGACATTTTGTTACCCTGAGACTAAAATCACCTCTCCCCTTTTCCATTGTTAAGCTTCTAAACAGATATACGAGTTTTCACCAGCAGGGGGAGATTAAAACCAGGGAAGTTCTGGAAACTGCCAGGTCTTCATCTGAGAGGCTAAGCTTTCCTGCAATGTGACAGAATGGTTCCCTTTAGCAGCACAATATAATGAAAAAGGGCAGGCGATTCAATTTAACATCTAATGAGGCAAAAAAGAACTTAAGAAAAAACAAAAAAATTTAGCGAAAAGGAAACACTTTCAACAGCATAGGGAAGAGCTCAGCAAGAAGCTGGGCACCATCTGCGCCACTACACACTGACAAGAAACCATTTTTGCCACGAAGACCACTTGGCACATTTTGTAAATGTACTTAAAAACCGTGAGAAGACAGGTGCACGTCAACTCAGAGCTTATTCTTCATGGCAATGACACTGACCACATGAAAGACCTGGAAGGAATACACCACTGAGGATTCCCTGGGGAGGATGAGTAAGTATCAGATTGGAAAGTACAGCATGGAATTTGCCCCCAAATACAATCACATTCAGAAGAAAATGGATTGTGCTTTAAGGAATGCAAATTTTGCCAAATTATTTGCATCTCCTGAGGGTTAAGAATATGCATAACAAATCCAAGGATATCCAAGTTCTAACATGAACTTGCAGTGTAAAAGGAGGAGATGACCAAGTCATAGCAAATCTCTTTGCCTCAACTTCTCCACCTGCAAATCCAGGAAGAAGTCTGGACTAGAAAATTTCTAAAATAATCCTAGCCTTAACACAGTAAGCTCTATGAATCATTCAGCAGATTGAAAATATATAAACAGCATTATCATGCCAAAGGTTATTATATGCATTTGTTTATTCACAATAAGAAACAAAAGCCAATTGTTGTAGTAAACACAATGAGTCGTCAATCCTCCCACCCCCATTTCACTATACTCAAAGAAACCCTTGCTACTTTGAGCTGGCTGAGGAATTCCTATCTGGAAGAGAAGTGTTTTTATTTAGGATGAAAATGAGTCCCCTGGGTAGAACCTGTATGATCTTGGCTAAAACCAACCTAACAGTTAAACTACGCTCCATAAGAAATGAAAAGACTTTGGGTGGTTAGAAAGAAATGAGCTGGAGAGGGAAGGGAAAAGCAGAAGGCAGGAGCAGAGGCCATGCAACACTGGGGAGCGACACCATCTGGAAAATGTCCCCCAGGTACCTGGGTTGCCATATCACATTTAACTACACATCTTGTATTTTAATTTCACGTGAACAAGGAATGGTTTTTGGAGTAACTGAGTCCCAAATATTGATTGACACATACTTGTCCTAGAAAAAAAATGGTAATCAGAAATTCAAATTTTACTGAAAGTCCCACATTTTTATTTGCTAAATCTGATTTTCCTAGCAAAGGCAGAAATAATCAACATTTTAAGAACTTCAATCTGAAGTTGTTCCATTAAACTGGGGTATAACCTTCCTCAGGACTGCCATTAACCCATAAAACATGTTTAGATTAATTACTAAAAGGTGCTCCTTCCTCTTAGGGTCCAGCCAAGGCACAAGGCTTGATGAATGCCAGTCACCCCTCATTCTCCCCTCAGTTCTGCCTCACTTTCATGTCCTCAAACCTGTAAATAAAGTCTGCCTCGCAGAGCTGTAAGTCAAGGATATGGAAGGCAGTGAATGTCCTCCAGGCCTACAGTACAAGGCTTGCCAAGAGAAGGGCGAGAACACAGAGCACAGACAAGGCTTCAGTGGCCACAGGGAAGAGAACCCAGAGGTGGCTGAGTAACACAGCCCGCAGGCCCCACCACGAATCTCTAGAGCTAATAGAGGAATGGCAGGCTGACAGCTGAGAATTAAGTAGGGACTTACAGTCAATAATAAAGAACCGGGTAACCCAAAGATAGGACAATCTGGAATATGATCATAGTTGTAAGGCTAAAAAGGGAAACTGAAGAGTTCATGAAGATTTAGAAACCATGGGAAAAAAAGAATTCTTATTCATACTTCAAGACCCAGGTCAACTGTTACCTGAAGCTTTTACTGATAGCTCCAGGCAGACAGAATTGCTTTCCTCCTCCTTGTACTTTATTGTTACCGGCACAAGCCTCTGTAAAGCCATGTGGAAAGAAACACCGGAACAAAATGTGCCCTTCTCCCCGCTCTCTTCCTTCCCCAACCAGATGATGAGAAATCAAAGACTGATCTATTAACTTATAAATTTTACAGCCCTGGTGATTGTTATACATTATTAGCCAATTGATATCTCTGTGGGAGAAAGAATATTTTAGTTTGAAATTAATATGTTAGAATAACATAACAGTCTTTACATATATGAGGGTCAATACAATTGTACTACATGTCCGTAGAGGACAAAACAAGAGGACAGACATCTCAAATGCAAGATGAGTGAATTAGTTTAATCATGAGGAAGAGGAGAAGAGTGATTACAGAAACTTTGTAATCAGCCTCTGACCTGAGCTTTCGAATGTAGGGGAAAAAGTACTTTTTATTGACTTGGGTCAGTTTAGTAAGGTCCCTCACAGATGTAGATTTGTATTTCTCATGACTCTGAATTGCAAGTACAGTAGTATCTTTGCCATTTCTCTAAGGCAATAGGATAATAGGATAACTATTCAAATTGCCATGCTATGCTAACAGCCAGGAGACTTGCCACTCCGGAAATATTCCCTAGAAAATGGAGCCCCAGAAGGAAAAACTACATCCCCAATCCATAAGAGACCCTAAAGTATGGGCTTTGATTCAACTCTGAACTTTTCCTTTAAGGAAGAAGAGGTGCATTTGACTCATGAAAGCCCTGCTAATTCAGCCCTGTTGACTAATCATCTTGGGTTAATTTTGGAAGAGCTGGAACTGTCTGAACTCTCATATGAAGAAATTTTAAATAGAAATCTGGAAAGGAGAAAGGAAGGACAGGTCAAGTCTCAGAATAATATTGCTAATAGTGAGGATGGGAATTTTTCTGCCCTATAAAATCTCAGTGGTTTCCTTCACTGTCATTTGTTCACATTTGATTCAAAGAAATAAATGTTATCCACCCACCTAGTGCTCTTGTGCCCATCTCTCTTCTAGGATTTTATCCTGGTGATTCTCATTTTTCTCAACCTCTTCCTTTTACTTTTCACTCATCTTCCTCTGGCATTTCTCTCTTGGCGCTAATCTGTCAGACAAAAAAAAAAAATTCTCCTCTGCTCCCTTCCAATCACACTTGACTGATTCTCATCATTATCCAGCTTCCCTAACTTCCCCAGTGTATTAAACAGATTCTCCCCACTCTCTTCCAGTTGGAGAGGCTCATGTGTCTAGTTTTAGCCAATGAATTGGGAGAGGAAGCAACACGCCCCCTGGCGGCAGGCAAGAACGGGTATAAAATGTCCATGCACTCTATTTTTTCTTTATGAAGAGGCTCATTATTTGTTTTATACTTTTACAAAGAAGATATTTATCCATTATTTTGATCTACATAAATTATTGGTGCTAGATTCTGAAGTTTACAATTACTATTAGTTTGGTGAATATTAACTGTAATGGTGTCCAAGAAACCATTCATTTCAGTTGCCAGAGTCTAAGAAACAATAGGCCTTTAAAAAGTGTGCAATTTTCCCCAAATTATGATTTTTAACATGTATTTGTAATACAGAAAAGTTGCAGTGAGCGTGAGGAATTGGTATACATACATGTACCATTGTCATCATTCTTACTTTCCTTTCCTCTTCTTTCTTATATTCAAGAAAATAAAAGAACAGAAGATTCCATGTTAGCCTCAGTCAAAGCCTCATCTCCAAGATCAGAATGGTCATAAAGTGGAGTGAGAAATGAAGATTTGCTGTGTTAACGCACTGAGATCTGAGAGTTGCTAGTGCAATACTGCCTAGTCAATCCTGATTAACATGACTCTCTCTCTCTCTCTCTCTCTTCCACTTTGCTACCAGATTTATTCAAATTACATAGTGATGTCAGACCGAGGTTAAGTGCACAGCCTGGAGACGAGGGAATTGACAGCAGCTGGTAGTCACAGCCTCCAAAAACAAACCCATTGGTAGTGTAAACTTCAAACCCACTGTGAACTTCCCCTAGAAAGACCTCCTGGAGCCTAGACCAGCTTGAGAGAAGCGGTGCTCAGCAGCTACAGTAGGCAGTAATGTAGGCAGGAGCCATTAAAAAAAAACAAAAGAGCACAAGCCTGAACAGCTTAGAGTAAAAGAAGTTTCACATGGGCCACATCAGAGATTTTTGGTCACACTCTTAAACAAGGGCCAGAAAGAAACTGGCAAAAGAGAAAGTTATAGAGTGAAGAGAAAGGCTGCTGACCTCCTTAGTGGCTCAGGTGGTAGTGGGAGCACCTCAGAGAGTGGAGAGCACCACCTTCAGGGGAGGGAAGCCATGACAGGCTGAGGAGATGTGCTGAGAGGGCTAGGTATGAAAAATACACATCAGAGGCTATTGGACTATTGGGTCCTCCCTCACAGCCTACTCCCAGCACAGAACTCAGAAGAATTTTGGCTCCCTCCACACACACACTCGCATGCACATTCAAAGAAAACTCTCAGATAGGCCATTAAAGTCCTTCAAGGAAACATGACACACAGAGAAACACTTTAGACCCCAAAAGCTAATTTAATGGGTCCCGAAATAGTGGAACTCATAGGGCAGAAAGTCAAAAAGCAAACACATAAGTTGGTTTTTGTGAACAGCCAGGTCAAACAATACATTCATAAAGAAATGCAAGAAATGATGAGTGGGCTTAAAGAGGAACTCACTAATCAAATAGTGATCCAAATAAATACAATGCTTATTGACATATAGAGGATACAAATAAACAGTTGGCTGAGGTAAATAAAGAAATACAAAATACGAAGGAACATTTTAATAGAGAAGTGGAAAATATGAAAAAAAAATCTAGCTGAAATGCAGGACATGAAAAACTGGCTTAAAAGCAGGGGAGGGTGGCTTGAACATTTTGAAGACAGAATTTCAGACCTTGAAGACAAGGCTAAGGAAACAAATACCATAGAGAGGCACGACTTCAAAGTTAGAAATGAGCAAAGTATCAGGACACAACACCTGATGGATGATTCAAAGAGAACCAACCTCAGAATTATGGATGTGGGAAAAAGAGCAGAGGACAGTAGCAATGGTATAAAGAATTTATTCACTGAAAACGCAAAAGAAATTTTCCCTAATTTAGGGCAAGATACTAATATTGAGGTGCAAGAGGTTTATAGAACACCAAACAACCTCAACCAGAAAAGTTGCCATGTCATATCATAATCAAAACCTCAGAAATTCAATATAAAGAGAGAATATTAAAAGCAGTAAGAAAAAAAACAGACATTATTTTACCAAGGCAACACCATTAGAATTATCACAGATTTCTCAATGCCAAACTTAAAGGCCAAGAAAGCCTGGAGCAAAATCTTTCAAGCATTAAAAGAAAGCAAGTGTCAACCCAATGTGCTGCATCCAGTAAAATTATTCCTGAAAACTGAAGGAGATGTAAAGATTTTTCAAGACTAGGAATCCCTACAGAAATCTGTGACCCCTAGCCCAGCATTCCAGAAAATACTTAAAGAAATGTTAGAGAAAGAAGAGGGACAAGCAGCACAAAACTACATAAGGAAAAGCTAACTTCTAAAGAGACAGTGTAACAAAAAAAAAAAAAAAAAAAAAAAAAAAAAAAAAAAAAAAAAAAAAAAAAAAAAAAAAAAAAAAAAAAAAAAAAAAAAAAAAAAAAAAAAAAAAAAAAAAAAGCAAAGAACCAATACTAGAAGAACAGGACAAGGACAGGATTCACTAAAAATCTTGAAATAATTACTCTCAATAATTACTCTCAATGCTAATGGTCTTAACTCACCTATCGAAACACCCAGATTGGTTGAGTCAATCAAAACATAAAACCCAACCATGTTTTGTCTGCAAGAGACACACTTCACCCTCAAAGAATCACATAGACTGAAGTCAAAAGACTGGAAACTTAATACTACATGCTCCTGAAGTCCAGAAAGAAGCAGGAACAGCTATATTATTCCCATACACTGCAGACTTCAAACCAAAACAGGTCAGAAGCAGCAAAGATAGACACTATATACGGGTAAAAGTAACAATTCAATAGAAAGAGCTCACAATTATAAATATATATGCACCCAATGTAGGTACACCAAGTTACATAAAACAGAATCTACTGGACATGAAGAGCTAAACGTACCCCAATACAATTAGGGGACTTCACTTACCCGACTCCCACAAGTAGACAGACCAACTGAACAAAATATTAACCAAGAAACATCAGAGCTGAATCACACCATGGAGCAAAAGGACTTAACTGATATGTACAGACTACTCTATCCAACTCCACAGAATACATCTTTTTCTAACAGCACATGGGACCTTTTCCAAAATAGACCACATCCTTGGACACATATCTCTCAAAAAATAGAAAATAATTGAATTCATTCCCTACATACATTCAGATTATAGTGCAATAAAGTTAGAAATAGCAAAAGTAACTACTGAAATTATACAAACATATGGGGATTAAATGAGACATTATTGAACAAGCAATGAATTATAATGGATCACAGAAGAAACCAAAAAAGAAATCAAGAACTGCATAAAGTCAAAAGACAATGGAATCTCATCATACCAGAATCTATGAGACATGATGAAAGTAATACTAAGGGAGAAATATACAGCTATGGGTGCACATATAAAAACAGAGAAATCGCAGATAAACAATCTAAAGATGCAGTTCAAAGTCCTAGAGAAACAAAATCAAGCCAAATCCAAAGGCAGAAGGAAGGAAATTATAAGAATCAGAGCAGAGATAAATGAACTTGAAACTAACAATACAAAAGAGCAATGAATCAAAGAGTTGGCTCTTTGAAAGGATAAATAAGACCGATACACCTCTAACCAAACTCACCGAAAGAAGAAAAGAAAAAAATTCACATCAATGTAATTAGAAATGAAAAAGGTGAAATCACAACAGACACTGCTGACATCCAAAATATTGTAAGAAACTACTTCAAAAAACTATATTCCAACAAATTCATGAACTAAGAAGAAATGTATAAATTCCTTGAAACATATGATATACCAAAATTGAGCCAAGAAGACATAGAAGTACCAGGTAATAGCAATAACCAGGGATGAAATTGTGGCTGGAATACAGGATCTATGAACAAAGAAAAGCTCAGGACCTGATAGATTTGCTGCAGAATTTTATCAGAACTCTGGGAAGAGCTAGTGTTCTTTAAACTCTTTCATAAAATTGAATGAGGGAATATTGCCCAACTCTTTCCTGGAAGCAGGTGTCATCTTGATCCCCCAAACGGATAAAGACCCAACAAAGAAAGAAAACTACAGGCCAAGTTCCTGTACAAATACAGACGCAAAAAATCCTCGATAAGAAACTTGCAAACAGAATGAAACAAATTATGAAACAGATCATACACCATGATCGAGTTCGCTTTATCTCAGGGATGCAAGGCTGGTTCAACATTATGTGAATCAATTAACGTAATGCAGTACATCAGCAAAAACAAAGGCAAAGGCCACAACTATCATCTCAATAGATGCAGAAAAAGTCCTTTAAAAGATACAACATCCCTTCCTCATCAAAATTCTGACAAAAATAGGTATAGATAGACCTTACTTCAAGCCAATAAAAGCAATTTATGACACTCCTACAGCCAACATCATCTTCAATGGGGAAAAACAGAAAGCACTTCCACTCAAATCAGGAGCAAGACAAGGGTGTCCACTCTCACCATTTGTGTTTAACATTGTGCTCCAAGCTTAAGCCAGAACAATCAGGCAAGAGAATGGAATAAAGGGAATAGACACAGAAAAGGAAGAAGTCAAACTAGCATTATTTGCAGATGACATGATCCTTTACATAGAGAACCCAAAAACTCTACTAGTACATTCTTATACCTAATAAATTCAGCCAAGTTGCAGGATATAACATCAAAACACAAACATCAGTAGCATTCCCTTACAGCAACAATGGAAACACAGAGAAAGAGATCAGAAAAACAATCCCATTCACAGTTACCTGAAAGAAAATTAAATACCTAGAAATCAATCTAACAGGTGAAGGACCTCTATATTGAAAACTACAGTACTCTGAAAAAAGAAATCAAAGAGAATTTTTAAAATGGAAAGATATCCCCTGTTCCTGGATATGCAGAATCAATATTGTCAAAAAGGCTATACCACCTAAACTAATATACAGATCCAGTGCAATCCCAATCAATATACTGACAGCATTTTTCACAGAACTAGAAAAAATGATCACAAAAATTTGTATGGAACTGCAAGAGCCAAAAAAAAAATCCTAAACAATGAAACAAAAGCATGAGACATCACAATACCAGGTATCAAATTATATTACACTTAAACAGTGATAAGAAAAATGACATAGTATTTGCACAAAAAAAGACAGGTGGATCAAAGGAATAAAACTGAGGATGGAGAAACATCCTCAAGCACCTTCAGTCATCTGATCTTTGACAAAGGAACCAAAAACACCCACTAGAATAAAGATGGCCTCTTTAACAAATGGTGCTGGGGAAACTGGCTAACCACATTCAGAAGAATAAAACTAGAACCACGACTTTCACCATGTACCAAAAGCAAATCAAAATGGATCAAAGACTTAGCCATTAAAATGGAAACACAGAACTTGATGGAAGAAAAAAATAGGCAAAACCCTTGAAGACATAGGCATAGGCAAGGGCTTTCTCAATAAAATACCCAAAGCAGGATGGTAGCACGAACAATTAACAAATGGGGTTGTACGAAATTCAAAAGCTTCTGCTCAGCAATGAGAAAAACCAACGAAGTGAAGCGACCACCCACAGAAAGGGAAAAAATCTTTGCCAGCTACTCCTCAGACAGAAGGCTATTATCAACAATATAGAAAAAATGAAAAAACAGATCCTCCAAAATAAAGGACGACATCAAAAAAAATGGGAATCTGAAATGAACAGACAGTTCTCAGAAGTCTGAATGGCCAATAAATACGTTGAGTTCAGCATCTTTAGCCATCAGAGAAATACGCATTAATACAACACTGAGGTCCATCTAATGCAAGTAAAAATGGCTGGTCTTAAGAACTCAAAAACAAATGCTGGTGAAGCTGTGGGGGGAAAGGAACCCTCCTACATTGCCGGTGGGACTGTAAACTGGTTCAACTGCTATGGAAAGCAGTATGGGGACGACTCAAAAAACTCAAAATCAATATTCCATTTGACCCAGCTGTACCTCTTCTGGGTATCTCCCCAAAAGAGTTAAAGACATCACACAATAGCTATACATGCATATGTATGCTTGTAGCAGCTCAATTTATAATAGCCAAGTCTTGGAAGAAGCCAATATGCCCAACCACAGATGAATGGATAAAGAAGATGCATATATACACAATGGAGTACTACACTGCTGTAAAGAATGAAAAATCTGAGTCATTTGTAGGAAAATGGATACACCCTGACACTATTATGCTCAGCAAATTGAGTCAGACCCAAAAAGCTAAATATCATATGGTTTCTCTGAGAAAATCAAACAAAAAATGTAAAGAGATATAGAAAAAAGTAGGACGATGGACTATGTGGGGACAGAAAGGGAGAGGACAGGTGAGAGGGGTGGGAAGGGGAAAGGAATGTGATATGTAAATTAAAATAAATAAAAAGTTTTTAAAAACCACACTCAGTGGTTGTCCAAACTACTTGACACACAAAACACCTTGAGAGTTTTAAGAAACCGCATTTCTAGACCCTACCAGAGATCTGATCACTCTGAAGACAATTCTGAACCTGGGAAATCCATCCTGTTGTAGTTCCCTTCCACCCCCAGGTAACTCTGAAGCAGCCAAACTGCACTGCTCCTCAAACTTGTTTGGAAACAAATGGATACAATCTGTCACCTGGCTTCTCATCCCCTACTCCTTGTCATCGCTTTTTGTAAGCCACTTAAGATCCACAAGACTTCCTAATTGTGAAATCATTCCATCCTGGACCTACTCAAATTCTCTGTAGCATTTGACACTGCTATTTGACACTTGCTTTCCTCAAATTCCCTCCTTCCTTGGATTTCATGACCCAACATGAACTGTTCACAGTCTACTTCTATGGTCAATGTTTTATTCTTTCCTGACTTCTTTCACCGATAGAAGTGAGCCCCCATTTTCAGTTTTGTTCTGATACATTCCCCATTACACAGTTTCCTTTCTGCTTCCTAGGGATGCTATAACAAAGCATGAAAATGGATGGGGCTCAAAGAGCAGAAATTTATTGTATCACACAGTTCTGGAGGCTGGAAGTCTGAGGTCAAGGTGTCAACAAGATTGGTTTCTTCTGAGCTGTGACGGAGAATCTGCTCCAGGTCTTTCCCACTGGCTTGTAGGGTGGCTGTCTTCTGTCTCTCACGATGTTTTCCTGCTATTCATATGATTTTGTGCACAAATTTCTCCTTTTTATAAAGGCAGCAGTCTTATTGGATGAGGGTCCACTCTAATGATCTCATTTTAACTTGACTGCCTCTCAAAAAACCTTTCTCTAAATAAGGTAACATTCTGAAGTACTAAGGACTAGGACCCCAATATAAGAATTTTCTAGAGACACAATTCAGTCCATAGCACTCTTTCATTTGCTCAGTGATGGGAATGATCATTTCTCTGGCTGTAATCCATCACTCTTAGCCATGACCTGTCTCTCAAACATGAGTTCACTGACTTAAAAACAAATAGTACTGTGAGCCTCTGATTCCACAGTTACACATTAAACAAGCACAGTCCTTCTCCATACGTAACTAGCAGAAACTCATTACACAAGTATCTTCAAGGTAAAAAGGTATTTTGGTAGGAAAAGTGCAGGGATCTATTAAAAACTACTACAGTAGGATCTACTCTTGCTTTTTTCCATATTTTCAACTGCCTTTTGGATATCTCCATTCAGATATTTAGTCAACAATGCAAAGCCAACATCTTCAAAACCAGGCAAATCCCCATTTTGATCTAAGCACTCCAGCTAATTTCTGTGGGGGATCTTACTGATCTAGTCACCCAGGCCTACAAGTACCTTATCCCCAGCATTCAATCAGTTACTGTGTCAGAATCAACTTAGCTCTCCAATGTGTCTTCCAGTTCTGCCTCGTCTGCTCTCCTAGCACTGCCATCAGAGTAAGTTAGGCCCATATCACCTCTACTTAGAGCACTGCAGTGGCCTGATCTCCTTCCATACTTCTTGATACTCAACACCACACTGTCAAATTCATATTCAGAGTAAGGGCTGCTCTGGCAGCCACAGCCCTCTCCCCCAAAATACCTTCCAAACTTACCTCCTAGCACTACTCTGCTTTACCTGGCACTGGAAATGTGATCCATAATCCTGCTCCATGTCTTCATTTTCTTTGTTGAAATTTTTATTAGTGTGCATTTATATTATACAGTGATTCCATGCCTTTATTTTCTAAGCTGAGATACTCTACACTGAGAACATAGAATACTTACTTCTCCTCACTCCATTCTGCAATTAGAGGCCCTTGACCTTATTTGCATACATTTATGAAATACAATTCAGTACACAGTTGTTGAAGTATGTGATGTTCCGTGGTTTACAACAGCCATCATGACATTATTCCTCAGATTCATCTTTTAATATAGCACTGAATTTGGTAGGGTTCTACACACCAACCTGAAACACGAGAGATTTTTGTGGCACTAGACTGAACTCAGAGCCTTAACAACTGCTGGGCAGGTGCTTTATTATTGAGCTGTATCCTCAACCCCTCAAACATACAATTCTTCATAGTCGTCTATCCTGGGCTGAGTTCACCAGTCTAGGGAAATAAAGAAGACAGTCATCGTGGAGCTTTAAAACCGTGCTCTCTGCCCAGTCAGATATACCAAATAAGGGAAGGCTGTGCTCGCGCGATTGTTGGAAACACAACTTCCCTTCCCTTCGCATGTCGTCGTCTCCCTGCTTGCTCCTTTAAACCTAGCTGGCTTCTAGCTAACACTGCCTTATAAGGTAGTGACCTATTTGATCAATCTTGTGGCTCTTGACCCTCCTGTTTGCATTCCCAGATATAAATTGCATCCTTCCTCCAGACTCAGCCTTCTCAGACTTGGATCCAAGACAAAACTCGGCTTAGTTCCAGAGCCTCGTAACTCGGAGCAGGATAGTTTGTCCCATTGCAGGAAGGACCATACAACTCTGAGACTGCTTTCAGATTTTGTGCTTAAGTCTGACAGTGCTAAATACAAAGCCTTCCTACCTACGTCAGCAAGAGCAGCCCAGCTTGGAAATACACCGCCTTCAAGCAATTGCTCCTGAAATCCCGGATCCTGTTGTGGAGGGCTGTCAAGATCAAAGTTGATTGGTTCCTTAGCAAAATCTCCCTCGGAACCATAGTATTTATTGAGCACAGAAGGACTCTGAATTGATTTCCTCTGTTGTGTGCGGTATCCTTATCAACTCCCATCATATAGCTCCTTGTTACTTTTCCTAGACTGAAAAAGAGCTACTACTATCTGCTTCTCCCATTCTAGACTGCTAAAATTCCTGTCATGCTTTCATGCCTCTGAGATGCGTGATAGGAAGGTCTTGTGTAAAGGGCTCCAGTACACTCTTCCAGATAAACGGCAGATGTGGTGCTAAAGTGCTTCCTCTGCTTCTCTCTGCACAGTTACTGAACAAAAGGTCCAGTGCCACGAAGAAAATATGTCCCCATTCATCCCACGAACACCTTGAGACTCTATGCTAAATGCAGAGACTTCAAATTGTGTTTCCCTTAGGCAGTTATCAGTAGAGTAGGAGAGCCACACAGATCATTTCCGTTTTTATTGTGATAATTCAAAACAACCATTTCCTCAAATATGGGGTGCTCCAATCCAACTTTTTCTCATTGGTGTCTGTTTTACTTTTATTCTTGCCAAAGAAAATGAGCACCCTGCTTAGGGAATTTTACATATAAATGCAGTGGCAGAAAATGAACGACTCCCAGGACAGGGAATTGTTCATAGACATTTTTTCAGATGTTGTTCAGCTGCAGAAAATACTGCATTCACAGGACAGCTCACTTCACTTTGCCTTTCTTTTGTCTTGTGGAAACCCTAAAATGTCCCACCCCAATAAAGAGATGACTTCTACCCATTGTGAGTAGAACAGACAAAGAAGACAGTTCACAATCCTGCCGGAACACAGAGGTGCCTTGCCCAGGCTGGGAGTGCACGCAGGAGTCAGGAAAGGCTACGTACAGGTGATTCTTGAGCCAAATCTGAAAACCTGCAGGAGTAGGAGAGCAAGTCAGGCTGAAAAGGCAATGCAGAGAGTAGTACCGAGGCCTGGCTGCAGCGGCGGGGGAGGGGGGGCGGGGGTTAGGGGTAGCAATGACACACACCACTCACAGCCTGTCAGGGCCTTGGTGAAGCTTCTTTACCCCCTTGACAAAAGGTGAAACATCTAATGGTCTCTCTGATATGAGAGACCCAGATCGTAACTCTTATGGAACTTAAAACAAAAAACAAAGTGAAACAGGGGGGTAGGGCGGTGGAGGGAGGGAGGGATGGGTACGGGTACGAGGAGGGTCAGAAGGAGAGTGGGAAAGCCCTTGTCACCCTGACAAGATATGTATATGCACAAAATGCTAAACTTCATTGTAAACCTTAAATTTTGCACTTATACATAGCAATAAAATGGGGAAAAAAGTAACAAGACATCTGCAAATTCTCCACCTCTCACATCTGGAAAATCTCAAAATCTTGGGGAATCATGTCTTCACGTTATACTACAGAACTTCCTTTTCTCCACTACTTAGATTATAATATATCCCAAGTAGCCTGTGTACCACAGTCATTTGGGAGCTTTTGTAAGTTACTGCCAATGTTTTTAAAAGGCAGTGAAAAATCACTTGAAGTCCTTTAGAAATACCAGGCCACTGTAAGCAACCACTGGAGCCTTTTTGTGAACGTGTCAAGTAACAAAGGCTGGATTGCCAGAAAACTAAAAGGTAAGCTTTCAACCTGGACCAAATGACAGGTGTAATCGCTACAGGTATAATGATCAAAAGGAAAGTCTCTCAAAAAAGGGAAAAAAATATGGACAGAAAGGATGCATACCAATGTGAAATGAACAGTGAGCTGGTGACAGAGCTCAGCGTGACTCTTTGGAAACAGGGAGCATAAATGATCAAGGGGCAAGGCAAGCCAGACAGCCTAGTCAGACGCTCATGTTGTGTCTCCTAGAAGCACCACAGCCCACAGAGATATGTATTAGTTCCCTGTGGCTGTCATTAACAAATTGCTACAAACTCAAAACAACAGAAATTTATTCTCTCATAATTCTGGCTTTCAGAACTTCAAGAACAAGGGGTCTGCAAAGCAGTTTCCTCTCGATTTTTTTTTTTTTTTGGTCTTTTCTGGCTTCTGGTGGTTTTCGTTAGTTTATAACCACATTGCTCCAATCTCTGCCTCCATCTTTACAGGGCTCTCTCTTCTTCTTTCCCTATAAAGACACTTGTCACAGGTCCCAGCACTCTGGTAGGCATCTTAGTGAGATCTTGTCACAAAATCAAAAAATAAAAATGAGGGTACAGCTCAGTGTGAAAGCCCTGGGTTCAATCTCTAGTACCCAAAAAAGGACACCACAGCTGTCACTGGATTTAGGTTGTAAATGGATAAACCAGAATGATGTCCTCATAAGATCCTTAATTATTTCTGCAAAAATTCCTTTTATAAATAAGGACACACAGGTTCTGGGAATTACAATATGGATGTGACAGGCCCTGCGTTATCCTTTTTTATTTTGAAGGGTATAGTAACATAACTGTTGCCTCATCAAGCAAGCCTTCTTACACAGTGAAGTATAAATATAGCTTGTATTGCACGCCTCAAAATAAAACTTAATATGAGTAACACTAAAAATCCATTATGATTTTTTTCTTTTTATACCTACACTGAGAAATATTTGTATCTAAATCAGAATAAATGGAACAGAGGAAAGGAGGCCTGGGTAAACTGAGTAAATACGAAGTTGTTTGACAAAACTACTTGCACGTCTGGATAACTAGGAGATGTAGTCTTTCAACTGAGGTGAAAGTGAAACTTATGTGTGAAGTATTCATAACAACGTCAGTGCAATAAGGAATATCAAGAATCTTCAGGTGCTTCATTAAATAAAATACATTTGCTGAGGAAACTCAAGCATAGCTAACTTGCTTCTGGAATTACACAGGCACTACTATCGAGTTCTAATCTATTCATACTTGTGATTTCCAGATTACTGCCATTGGGTTTTGGCCATAAAGTGAAAGCTTTTTCCAATCTGGCATCCTACATTAATAGAGTGAGCAACTGGTTGAAAGTGGCAATCGGGAGGTGATTTATCTGAATAGCACAAATGCACAATTTTGATGATGAGATCACAGATGTGTCAGTAATACAAACACCAGCATATCCAGCTTCCAAGTGTCTGTTAGAAGTGCAAGTGTCATGACTCCCCCTCAGAGATTCACACATACACAAAAATTCCAGTCCTAGTGGAGGGATATGGTTGAGGTCTTCAGGAAGTCTCATCCCAGCCCATCAACTCTATTTTCTGGTCTTCTGTATTTCTCCATTTGGTCATTTCTTCATTCATCAAACACTTGCCATATTCACTGTGCATGGTCTCAAAACTAGTGAAACTATGCTGCTAAGTACAAACAGAAAGGAGGAGGAACACATACACATACTTATCACAACTGAGCCACCATCCGATTCTCACATTCAGAGTTGATTTGATTTGGTATCTTTTGATTTGGTATTGTAGCTGACCTCTCCATTTCTAGGTCCTTCCTAGGATGACTTCAGAGCTAACACACATTTTTTAAATCTTGTGATTACTGTGTACAACATATTTTTCATCTATTATCTCATGTGGCTCTGTCACTATAAAAGGAAGACAAAAAAATTCCATTTCACAATTTTAAAAAAAGCTGAGTAAAGCTACCTAAGAAATGAAGCCAGCTCAACCTTACCCCAGAGCTAGGGATTATTGTACCTTGACATGCTCTCAATTTTTAAAAAGGAAAGTGGCCTGTTACCTTAAGGAGTGCAGAGGGTTATCAGGTGTGGTGGCATACGACTGTAATCCCAGCATCCTAGAGGCTGAAGGAAGAGGATCACAAATTTAAGGGCAACTGAGTGACCTAGTAACTTTATGGGACTGTCTCTAAATAAAATGAAAAAAAGAAGGTTGGGAATGTAGCTCAGTGCAAAGGCTCTAGATTCAATTCTCAGTATCACAATAAATGAGCATGGAAGACTTGACGAAAGTAGGTAAAAAGGGGTCTTTGAAGGTATTCATTTCTTTAACTGTCTCTGTAAAGCCCTTATTTCTAAATAAGATCACATTTTCATGTAATAAGGGTTAGAACTTCCACACAGCAACTTTAGGTGAATTTGAATACAATTCACCACATAGTACTGCGAGAATGAGCACTTTCAGCTCAGTAGTAAATTCAAAGGCAAACTGAAGGATAATAAGTGCTGACATGCAAACCCAAGGGAATTGGGTGGGAGTAGAGAAAGCTTGAGAAAGCTTTTCAGGTGAGAAAAGAATATCAGGACAAAGGGACAATTTCAAGATCTTTTGGGAGTGGGCTGGGGATGTTGCTCAGTGGCAAAGCACTTGCCTAGCATGTATGAAGGCCCCATGACTGAATAAAGAATCTATACAGAATGGATATTTGACAGAGCAGAGTCCCTAAGGGAAAGACTCAGTGTACTGATTATCAGGGAGAAGGTAGGATGCTACCCCTTTTGAATCAAAGGAGAAGGAGAAAGAAGCTTTAGTCAACTGGTGTTCACGCACATTTTTGGAGACTTCCTCACCTTTGCCCAAATTTCACCCCATTTTCTCCACAGGCCTGCCTCCTATGTCTTCAGTAACTTGCAACTATACCCTTATCACTTGCTAACAATTTCACTTGTAACTTTATAATTCCCAGGTAATGGTTACCACTTCATACAAAGCCTCACAGGTGTCTCCCCTCATTATTTATAGAAAAAGTGTTTGAATGAAAGATAGCATAAATGCATGCAAAAGTATAAACAAGAGGCAATGTGTCTTTCATAACAATCAAGGCATGCCTCTACTTAAGACTAAGCATAGCACATCGATCTTCACTGCTGAAGGTAAGCATGTTTGTGGCAAAGCTCCATGGGCACAGACAGAGAGAAAGCACTGAGCAAGGGTGTCAAGAAACTATCCTCCTAGGCCCAGACATGTGACAGACAAGAGCCCTCTATTTCCTGCAACTGTTCATACTCCGGTAACAGGGCACTCAGAGGGAACAAGTGCAAAATCTGTCCACCGTGTTTCCTGCTAGGGTATGCAGCATTAAGTGCGTACCAAAATCTTAATGTTTAATGGCAGTGTGAAGCAAAAGGAAGCCTTGTCGCCTAGAGTGTTAGAGTTTCCACCGGCTGCCAAACTCACTAAAGGAAGTTGACATGCTTTCCCCAGGACCTCTTACTAAGTCACTGAAAGGCTACCAGAGTGCCACCCTGAAGAGCCAGGTGCCGGGATTGTTTCCTAACAGTGAACAGTAGAAAGCTACTGGAAAAAAAAAAAATAGAGCACTACACAGACGGTAAGTACGACAGCAGTTTCAGGATGCCTCCCCGCCTTCACTCTTTCTCTTCCACGTAACATAGTATATATTTTTGGAAAGAGTTTATACATAGCTTACCTGCCTAGGAGCATGAATCATTCGAAATAAAATGACATCCTGTAATTGAGCACATGCTGTACACACGTTAGCCTATCACAAATTTGACAGTCTCTCTTAAAATGAAAAGTTCTCAACAGCATTCTGTATGTATGTGTCTCCAAGTGTGTCAAAGTATATAAAACAACCAAGAAAATATTTTAGTAATAAAGCCATAAGGGCCTAAATTTGACGAGTATTCCTAAAAGAAAATAAAAGCTTCAAAAAACCTGACTGGCTCAAACCATTAAGCTTTCTCCATTTAAGGCATTATTCACAGAAATATATTTTTGAACATTTTTATCTAATTATAAAAAATAATCATGCAGTCTGGCTGATATATCCCTTGCTTAATATTCCAATATGTGTTTTCAAAGCAGAGTTTTACATGAAGAAACAATTCCCAGAAACAATGATCATGGAGTAACCCAGTCAGACACTTCGTGGCTTTACTTTCCTCTTCCCTTTCTGTAGGCTCCATGTAGGAGCTAAGAGGCAATTAGTGCTGTCTCTACGTACTCTGGTTAACCACGGAAAAACTCAATTCAGAAAGTCCAACTGTTGCTCACTCATGCCAATTACAGGGCTCTGTGCTTACACCTGCTCCAGGCCATCTTTTAGAAATGAGCCATTGTGACCAAAATTCTCAGAAGGGAAAAGGCACTGAAAATTCATTAGTACTATTCCTAGGTACCAGCGAGGATGCTGCACTGCCACTGTGCTGTAGGGACTCAGAGCTATGCTCCAACTTTGCTCTCTCTCTCTCTCTCTCTCTCACCTATCCGCTCAGATGAATCGTAAAAGTGACAGACACCGCCAGGGCATTTCAAGCAAGGAAAAATTCAAAGAGCAAAGAACCAAAAGCCGGGCTGAACCTTCAATTCGCAATACATGTGGCCTTAATCTCCTGCTTAGAAGAGATCTATATATCAAGGATTTTTCTTCACACAGGGATATGGATTATGCCTCTACGTTGTCACTGGTGACATGACATTTAACGATGACAAAGGGGAAAATAGGCACTTGAGTCCTCTTTTATGTGACCTGTTGTTGAAGTTGAGACTAAACGATATCATATGTTCAAATGGTTGATCTTGGTTCCCTCACACTAACCTTTTCATCTCTGCCCGACCTCCACCCTGCTCCTGTTCCACAAAACTGGGCAAAGTTCTAAATTGGCCTGGCACTGATGATGGAGCACAGGGATGTCTTAACTGTAACATGAGCCTTTGGCTACAGCAAAATTACAGTATTTGCTCTGACACATTGTCACTGCTCAGTATGTCTTTAGCATCTCCTAGTTAACAAAACTGTGAGATGATCTCACACCAAACTTTTAAAATAGTTGATGAGTTCCCTGATATACACAATTGGCTTGGAGGCTCTTCCAACCCAGGGAGGGAGGGCAAGGCCTTACACAGTGATGTGAATTCTAGAAACAAATTTGGTTGCACTGACAGGGACACACTTGGGGCCTCTCAGGTCACCTCATTGGCCTCTCTTTTTTCAGTGACCTTTGCCAGCTCTTTCCCATCTTCTTGAACTTTGAAGTGATAGAGGGCCCCAGTCTTTGGACGTCTCATCTCCACCTCATCCTCTTGGTGACCTCATTTGCCTCATGGCGTTCAGTCCCATCCACACACTGACAACTCCCACTTGCAGATATAACCTCTGAGGCCCGGGTGTGTGTATCCTGCTGCTGCCTCAATGGCTCCACTGGAATGTCAACGGGTATCTTCTATGTAACATACCCAGAACCAAAACCCTGACTTTGTCCCTAAAAACTTGCTGCGCTTCAATCTTCCCTACCTGAGTTAACAGCAATCCCACCCTTCTAGTTTTCAAGCCAGATCCTTAGAGTCATGCTGACTCTTTTACACTATGCATCCCACCTAGAAGAAAATCCCATCTGCACTACTTTCAGTGTACATCATCTGTCACTGCAGCCACCCTGGTGCAGCGCCATCTTTGTTCCTGCTTGATGCAATGGCCTCCTCTCTAGTCAGCCTCTGTCCCTTGCTCTTCAGTCTGGTTTTAACACAGTAGCCTCTAATTCTTTCAACACATATCAACCCACATCCCTGCACAACAACCACTACTAGCTTTCCTTTTCTTCCAGAATTCAAACCCAAATCCTCATAAAGGCCCTCAAGACCATCCACGATCTGCACCTTCATGTACCCTCTGACTCTGATTCTTCCCATTCTCTGCCTGCCTCACTCATCAGTCACCCAGCACTTCAGTAACCTGGCTGCAAAAGGCCCAAATCGCGGTCTCTGCACTTGCCGTTCTCCCTTGCTCGCAATCGTCTTTCCTCCACTCATTTGAATACATCATTCCTTCAGCTACTTCTTCGTCCAAATGAGCTTTCATAGACAAGACTTTTTCCTGTCTTCCGATTCCAACTGGTACCCTCTCCACATACACCACACGGGCTTCCTGTCCCCTCGTCTTCCTTTGCTCCACTGCATTTATCACGAATATATCGTACATTTCGTTCATTGCGTAATTATGTCTCCCCTGGTATATGAATATATATTCAAATAGGTCCAGGATTTATGCCTATTATTTTCTCTATCCTGTTATTAACACCTAGAACTTTATACCTAATGCATGGTGAATGGTGACTCGTCAACCAATATTTTTGAATAAATAAATTAAAACCTCAAGAAAGTCAATCAATTCAGAAGAGTAAATCTATTAAATAAATCTATTAAAGTAAAGCAGCTATACATTGAATAAAATGTGCACTTTACTGAATTATTCAATTATTTTAATTGAGAAAGGCAGGAGAGTGAAACACAGGAAAGAGACAGACAGAGATGATAACAAAATGGCTGAACAGAGGTTCCGTCAGGCCCTGAGGTACCATCAAGCGGCCAAGGCCAATTTTGTAAGTCTTATGCTTTAAAAAATAACTTGCAAAGTGTGCGATGAAGTACTATCAGCAATTCAATTAGTCGTACAAAAAAGGCAGATTCCTCTAAGTCTTTCCCAAAAGTTCCCATTTTATTGAATAATATATCTACAACAAAATTATCAAGTCTTATGATTTCTTTCATCTGATAGTTCATGATCAACAGAAAAACAGATTAGACTCAACGGCAAGAAAATGATGCTACAATGGAAAAATATGGTTTACCAATGAATTAATAATTATGTTTTCCTTTCGGCTATAAAGCCTTGCCTGTTTCATGATTCACTGCTGTCACTTGAGTGGAAAAGGTAGCATTGCAAGAGTGTTTTTAAATCAGAAATTATGTATCAACCTGCATTTCTTTTACCTTTGATATTTTTCTTTTAAGACATATTTTTCTCTGACAGAATTTCTCAGATGAAAGCAGAGTTCGAGCTAGGTTACTATACACACCTCTAATTAAATATTTGAGAAAATAAGTCTTTTGATCTAGGAAGAATTCAAAAATATATTGATTCATTTCATTTTTAGTATTCTGAAGATTTAAAGCTGGGGATTTAAGATGGCTCATTAAACTATAGCCCTGTTGGCTCAAACATCAACTTGGTTCCAGGATTGGCAGAATTTACTAATGGTGAGAGGACTGGCAAGGACAGAGAGTCTTCGCTTATGCACCTATAAGGCAGACAGACAGTAATACTCTTCCCTGCAGATCTTAAAAAACTGCTTGGAGATTGAAATGTAAAAATGAATGGGAGCGGGCTCTGTCCTTTATAAAATGCTGCCCACTCATAAGCCAGAGAAGTTAACAGGAGCTGTCCTCTAGTTCCCAAGACGGGTGAGCACATGAAATTGTTAAAATACAGAAACTTTTGACTCCTCCAAAGAAATAAAATACTTTAAAGGCAAAAAAGGCAAAATCACATTGTTGTGTTAAATCACTCAAAAATTTCTTTTATGTTTCATCTGTTCTGATGTATTATCTTTGGAGACAATATGATACTTCTCTTTTAAAAATGCCACAGCTTGGAGGATAATTTAAGAATTTCAGACAATCCAATGAATTTCTCTTCGATGATCCTTCTTGAAAAATGCTAGTTGTAAATCCTTCACCTTCAATTTATGTCATAACAATCGATGACCAAAGTGGGGTGTGCCACCAGCATGGCTCTTGAATCTAGGATGCACAGATGCAGTAACTTTTACAAGAGCCTGAGGTACATACTGGAAAGCCGCTACTTATCTAGGCTATTTTTATGTCAAAAATCCTACAATCTAACTTGGGTAGAGTGGCACCCTCTCTGTTCCCTTTTACCCCTGTGGACACCTTCTGCTGGACAATTGCCTCTCTTCCTCCCTGGGCTCCTGTGCTCGCCGGAAAATTCTTACACAGAGATTTCCCTTACTGATTATCATAGCACTCCCCAGGTTTAATTCACAAATATGTTATGTACAACTTCACATATTTGTGTAGCTGAGGCAATCATTCACAGGTGCAACCCAAACTGCAAAGCCATAAAATAAAAAATACCTCACCCTTACGCTGTCAGTTACAAACTGAGGTCCGGTGAAGCTGTGCGAGCGCGTCAGCCAGCTGGACCTCAACCTCCCTGCTTCGTAGCCTTCCCTCACGCTTTCTCTTTACCCGTCCATTCAGACGCCAGCAAAAATGAGTGACGATAGGGGCAAATGTCAGCCCTCCCACTTTAAAAACAACTTAAATATGAACAAGATACAAAATAATAGTTTAAATGTTTGAGGGAGCTTTGGTAACAGTTAGATTAAATGAAATGCCAGGAGTGGATGACCAATCCGAACTGTCTAGGAGAAATAAGAATACAGAGAACTCTGGAAAGAGAAGAAATTATCGTAGGCAGAAACATGGAAATGCAAGAGGAAATGAAGAACACAAGGACGGATTAGTGTGTGGATTAATATAAATAAATTTCAGCTTCATAAAGTAATTACAACACTCTTTTATAGAACTTTTGTTAAATGACCATGATAAGGGCAGGCAGATAAACAGAGCTTAGAGGTTCTAGGGTTTGATCGATTATGAAGATATGGCAAAATAATTTTATTACAGTAACCTAATTCACATACACATGCCACAATCTCTCTAGAGCAAGTATCTAAATGTATAGCAAAAGCATGTGCAACTAAAAAAGTACCACGCGAAATAAGAATGGAACAATATTTCTATTTTTATCATTATTATCTAGATGGAGGTCAGCACATTTGACCCACAGCCTCATGCTGGAACACCTGAGCTACAGCCCTAGCCTCTGATATGTTTTTAAAATTAAACATAAAGAATGAGTCAAAAAAGAGAATAAAGTTGGAAGACTCATTCTTCCCAATTTCAAAATTTACTACAGAGCTACAGTGAGTTATGCTATTGAAATAAGAGACACATAGATCAATAGAACCAAAGTGAGAGCCAAACAATTTGGCAGTTCCTCAAAAAATCAAATAAAGAATTCCCGTGTCATCCCAGCAATTCCCCTCCTAGGTTTTACCCGAAGAATTAAAAACACGTGTCCTTTTACACGAATGTTCACGACAGCATTGTTTGTAATAATGAAAAAAAGTCAAAACAATTTAAATGTTCATCCATTAATGAATAAACATACATGGGGCATTTTTTCAGCATAAAAAGAACAAAGATTCATATGTGCTACAGGACAGATAAACCTTACAAGTTTTATGCTAATTGAAAGATGGCAAAAACAAAAAATCACATTTTTAATGTTTCTCTTTATATTAAATGTCATAGTAGGCAAATTCACAGAGATAGAAAGTAAATTAATGTTTTCTGGAGTCTTGGGGTGAGGGAAAAATTGCAAGGGACAAACGAGCACACAGTTGTAGGTGGAAGTGCTTAAAAATGTTACATGTTAGGAGACAAGGTCTCGCTCTACAGTTGAAGCTGTCCCTGACCTCAATATGTAGCCCAGGCTGGCCTCTAACTCATGACTATCCTCCTGCCCCAGCCTCCCAAGTGCTGGGATTAGAGGCATGTGCCGTCATACCCAGCTCACAATATATTTTAAGCAAAAAATAGAATCAAAATAGAAACAAAAAACAGAAGATAGCTAGAAAAAAAAACAACTGAATGGAAAATAGTATCAACAAAACATCATGACCCATGGGTGACAGTGGTCTTTCAAATGGCCCTTCCAGTCTGTTCAGTAACAATGTGGTTCAGGGCACAAGCTCCTACTTCCATGAAGTTCATACACAGCGCTGGGAAATCTCCTATTCTCCCTTCTGGGAATTATACTTTATTCTTCAGTCATGGCTGCCTGGGTTTCTTTCCTTAGTTCTCAAAGCTAGAAAGGCAGTTTCATTTCTATCTCACTTGACAGCCTTTCTCAACCCATCCCACTCAACAACTCATTGTCAAAGCCACTAAAAGCAAAAGAACAAAAGATAGGCCCAGTTTTTTGCATCCCTAAGTTTCAGTTCTCTTCCACTTTGCCTGTTATTTCTCTTAAGAATCTTCATGTAGCTGTCTTTGTATTTTATCCAGATAAGTAGTTAGCAGTGGGAGTTGGTCTACTGAGGAGTTGGAACTACCATAAACCACATTGTGGCTTCAGTTCTCTTTTTCATCTGATGACAGTGAAGCAGGATGACAACTGCTTTCTCATCCAAAAAAATATGAAACACGGACGAGAGTGGAATATCGTATTTAAAGACATAAAAGGGAAAAAAGTTTGTCCAGACCTTTATGTTCAATGAAAACAGAACAAAAGTACATTACATCTTCAGAGAAAGGGAGACACATCGCAGTGTTCTTTAGACTGAGCGGGGGATAACCCTGAATGGAAGCTCGTGCCTTCAAAAACAAATGAAAAAAATTAGAAACTATCTACTTACTAGCTGAGCATGGTAGTGCACACTTGTAATCCCAGCTATGCCACTCAGGAGGCTGAGTCAGGAGAAACAAATATTAGAGACCAGCCTTGACAATTTAACAAGAACTTGTCTTAAAATAAAAAATAAAAAGGGGTAAGGATGTGATTCATTGCTACAGCTTCCCTGGGTTCAATCCCCAATACTGCAAAAAAAAAAAAAAAAAAAAAAAAAGTGATTTACTTCTTAGCATTTACTTTTGGCTTTCTTTCTCTTTTTTGCAGTTCTGAGAAATGAATACAGGGCCTTGATAGTGAGCCACGTCTCCAGCTCTTTATTCTTTACTTTGATAGAGGGTCTCACTAAGTCACTAAGTTGCCAAGATTGGGTTCAAACTTGTTGTCCTCCAGAGTGCTAAGATTATACGCATGTGCCCCCATACTCAGCTTGTGTGGTTCTTGAAGGAGGTAGGTGTAATATACATGATAACAACAAAACATGACATTCATGGTTAAAGGTATCTATATGGTCAAAAATTGCTACAATGATGCATCTTGCTCAAGGTTCTATACAATTACTGTGAGAACTGCAACTTGAAGCTATGTCTTCAGTCTCAACAGTCTGCCTCTAGTTTATTCATGTATTCTAACTTTTGAGACCTGTCACCAAATGGTATGTGAAAGAGAAAACGTTTCAACTTCCCACGAAAGATGTCTAAAGAAAAAGACAGTTGTTAGCTATAATTAGGAATATCACTCTTTTTCTGCTTTGCCCTTTACACTACAATATCTCCATCACACGAAATAAATGGTCAAATGCTCACCCATGCTCAAGGATAAATAGTCATGCATCACGTTTTAGGACAAAGACACAAGTGCTCAAAGCTTTGGGGCAGTGAATCATTCACAAAGAATTACTAAGAGCAGAACCAAAATTTACACAATGGTTGATTAAGGTTATAGCGCATATAGGTGGGGATGGTAAACAAAATTACAAGGCAGGACATAATCTCATTGATCTCTGGACATTAAGCAGATTCCACAAAGGTGGGGGGTGTGGTTATAGCTGTCTTTGAAGCAAGAGATTTTTCAATAGTTCTGTTCACTAGTAAAAATGACCTTGCTTTGGTAGAAGTAGAGACAACAGGTAGAGACATGACAGCTAGCAAGAACTTTTCACTCTGTGAGGCAGGAAGCCTAAATATGTATCAATTTATAGATTACTGAGAGAGTCTCCATAGAGAGGGTCTCCACAGTTACATGAATTCAGACTGGAGACACACTGAGACCTCTTCAGGTAGCCAGCAGGGTGGATTAAAATGTTCTAAATTCACAGAGGTCTGTTCCCCGAGCAGACTGGTCAACAGTCTACTATGCATAGCCAAAGCGTTACAGGGCCTGCTTCCATACATCAAGATACACATTATCTTGTCAAAAATTGAAAAATATGAGTGAGCTGCTGAGACCATATGAATTGGTTCCCAGCGCCAGGAAAACTATTGGTAAAGGTGAATCCCAACCGGCAGAAGCGGGTGTGGGTAAAAACTGGTGGAACCAGTGGAGGAAACAAAGTCAAAAGCTCAGTGCAATATCTGGCTGAGGGGTTCACCTCAGGCATAGTGGACAGATGATGGGGAGGGAACTTCTTAAAATTCTTTTTGCCTCAGGGCTTGTTGGGGCTGAATCTACAGACTAGAGGCTAGAGAAGACAGAGGCTGATAATCACAGCTTTTCCTGGGTAGAATGTTCAGTAGTTTATTAAATAGCGGAATATTATGTGGTTGCCCTGCAAAGTCTGAGGAAATAGAACAATACAAAAAGCTATGGTTTTGCTCCTGTACCATAAATTCCTCTCTGAAACCCAGTATACCCATTTATAAGGCATTCTTCTGTTGGTTCTTGTGGCTGCTTTTCCTAGCAAAAGGCAACAGCAACCGAGAGAGAATGCCAGATGTCTTCTCTCCCAACAGAGACAAGCCCAGAGAGACATAGAAATGATGAGGTAAAATTCCACCAGCAAAACCTCTAGTGATCATTCTTGGCATGACACTTATTTGACCAGTCTGGCACAGGATGGATCTTGGGCTTTTTTTTTTTTTTTTCCTGAGTATATTAGCTCATCTTGCTAACCAAGAGGCTATTCAACAGCTGTAACTGTTTCCCATACTCCAGTACGAGGATTATTTATTCTGTTACGGGTCGGGCCATTCTCAGAAGATAAGTCTAACATTATTTCTTCCTCACAAAACATCCATTGCATTGCTGTTTTCAGTAATCATTTTCTCAACCTCTGCAATAAAGGCTCCTTTATTTCAGTATTCTTGGTGAGTTCACCTATCATTCTTATCCTATAGATTTGAGTAAAGAAAAGTAACTAGTTACCAGCTGATTTTATTCAAAAATTCCATTTTACCAGTTGGTTTTAACTGCTTCCCATCCAAATGTCTTATTACTCAGGAGTCTCAGTGATCCTGACCATAAAGTTCAATATGGAAATTTTTAAGACCTTATTTTGAGGTAGCACTTTGACCCCTGAGCATGCTCTGAGAGCTGTGTCCATATTAATTTCTGAACCAGCTCAGATCCTATATTGCAGCCACAATGATCAAACCAGTGTTTGACAAAGATCAGAGCATTCCATACTCTCAAATTTTTTGATTATGTCACTTTACAGAATAACTGAATGAATCAGTTTAAATAAAAATTACTATGGTCCTTGGAAATTTGCAGTCACAATCAAAACTCTCTATAGTGGCAACTTGGGCTGAACCCACCGAAACTATGGCAAAGGGCATAGAGAATATCATTTCTAAAATGCAGGATTTAGGTGAGATTAAAAAAAAAACCCTAGTAGCACAGCACTACAATGATAGGGATGTAGTTAGCATTCATCTGGGAGTTAGAAAAACTTGAATCCAAGTGCTGTGATTTTGAGCAAATTACTTCACCTGAGTCTCAGTCTCTCCATCTGTAAAGTGGGAAGAACAAAATGTCAACTTCAAAATGCCATAAAAATTAAAAAGAGAGTAAGTATAAAAAGAACTTGAGATAAGTTCTGGTAGACTGTTCACTTTCAATAAGGGAACAAGGACATAATCAAAAATATTTATTTATTCATAGGCTCTGCAGTGAGCTGATCACACACTCTCTACTCTAGTCAACCTTGACTATAGTTTGGTTTGTTCCGCTAAGTATTTTACATTCACGATCTTATTTCATCTCATTTAATCCTGAAATCCAGCTGAGGAGGTAGGCGCTTACATAGTAGGTAATTGCAAGAGCTTTAAATCAGAAAGACCTGGGTTTGAATAACGGCTACCTCCCTTAATAGCTGTGTGACCTTGGATAAGGTAGAGAAACTGTCTCGGCTACACAGTTTATCAGTCACCCCATATACTTAAAAAATTAATTCCTACTACAGTTGTGAAAATTTAAAAGGACAGTATAATGTAAGTTCTGGGAACATACAGGTGTTTAATGTTAGATGACCTCCTTGTCTCTTTGCCATTTAACAATGAAAGGGCAAATCAGTGAGATTTTACATTACATATCATGCCCCAAATCTCAAACTTAAATCAATATTTGCAGGGAGAAACATCATAGACAAAAAAAATGAAAAAAGTCATCTTGGAAAAACTGAGGAGATGAAAAGAGATTTTCATCTCAGCTTTTCCAATATTACTCCTGAAAATGGTGCTATTTTTATTTCAATGTGTTGTTATGTCTCAGTTTTATTCACTTGACAACTACTTCAATAGCTCTTTATTGAGGTTGTGTTTACTGGAAGAAAGCATATTGTGACATTTGAACAAACCATTTTTAGAGGCTCCATTTTAGCCAAATACAGGCAGCATAGATGTCAGGTGAGCAGAGTCAGAAACCAGCCTCGTGGCTAACTTGATCTTAACGGGAACAAATGTCAAGGGTCAAAGCCCAGAGACATCCTAACTGGCCCCTTTCCAATGAGACACACAGTTCATCCCTGCAGAGAACTTTCATAAGCTGCTCCTGCTTCAATGTGCCATAATTCTTCGGAAGTTCTTCAATGGAGTTCTTTTAAAGTACAGGTTAAGAACTGAACCTTATGTTTTAGCTAGCTAGAGTGAGTCCACCTAGGGTGAGTTAAATACTCCTATTGGCCACTTAAGACTTGAAATAATCATACAATGCATAACCTAGAACTATAATATAGCTTCCCAGTACATACTTGAAAATAAGTAACAATTGTCATTGATAAATAAGATGTCCATACTCTGACTATAGATTGGACCTGACACTTGCTTATAAGCAAGACATATTGCAAAAGGAATGGGATGTTATTCCCATGATCCAGTTACACAACATAAAACTTCACATTGTACACAATCTGCCTTTAGACGCTCTCTGTCAGCTTGATAACACGGTTTTCCACGTTGGGTAACCCACATGTGAAGGAACTGAGTGATCTCTAAGAATTATGAGCAGCTTCTGGCCAACAGCCAGCACAAACTTGGGGACCTCTGTCTGCAAGCCTCAAGAGGATGAACTCTGACAACCACTCGTATGAGATTGGAAGCAGAGTCTTCCCCACCTGAGTACTTGAATGATTATGCAGCCGGGCTCATTACTTATAAATTTACAGGCTGGTAAGGTGCTAGCAAAAGATGCAGCTAAGCCATACCTAGACTTCTGATCCACAAAACCTGTGAAATAATAAATGAATGTATGTTAATTAGCTCAATTTACAATTTTTATTTCACTATTTAAAAACAAAACAAAACATTAAAAATTTCCCCAAGGCTGGGAGTGTACAGTGGTAAAGCCCTTGACTTGAGTGGAGTGCATAAAGTTCTCGTTTTAAACTTCCCCTTAAAAGTATACTTGAATGGGTGCTAAGCTACAGTAGATAGGAGTAAGAACTTCTGGTGTGCTAGTACATAAAATATGACAGGAGAATATATCTTTCCTGGCCATGTGCCCAGTAATTCCCTGTATTCTTGTCCTGGTTTATCCTCTGCCCCAATTCTTTCCTCTTGCAATGCTGTGAACAGGTTTCTTCAGCAGACCTTCCCGCCATTGCCAGCCATCAAAGAATGGACTGAGACTTTCTGAACTCTGAGCTAAAATAAACCTTTCCTCCCCTCAAAAAAGGTGATTATAGATATTAATAGTATAATATAGAGTATAATTTAAAAAGCTAGAGGGAAAGATGTTGAGTGTTTTCACCAGAAAGGAATAATAAATGTTCAAGGAGACACGTATGGTTACGCTGACTCAAATGTTACACAAGATGGGGCCAGTCATGACTGGAGAGCTTGACTAGGATGCAGGAGGCCTTGCACTTCATCCCTAGCACTACAAAACAGTCATAATAATTACAGAGTGTAAACCTGCATTGAAATATCACAGGATATTCCATAAATACGTATAATTTATGTATCAGTTAAAAATAAATTTAAAATTGAAAACGGCAAAAATGAATGATGTTTTAAGCCATTACATTTGTAATTATTTGTTTTGCAGAACTAGGCATTCAATACAAATTCATAAACGTGTTCTGGGAAAGGACGGAAAGGGGGAGGGAAGAGAGGTCAAAAAGAGTTATGCATGGACACAAATTCCTCAAGTTGTGTGGAATTAACACGTAAAAGGATTGGTAGTTCACACATGTTCAAATAAAATTCAAGAAATAATTTGAAAAATAAATGCATATAATTGTTTTAAAAATAAATACATAAAACATTTGCAAAAAATAGCAGTCTATTTGTTAAATATAAGCCAATTATATGGTAGGGAACACCTACCAAAAAGGAAACCTTAGTTTGAAAAGAGAAAACAGAATTTTTTACTCGCCACAGAAAGATAGTAGGGCTACTAAAAACATGTCAGTTAGCCTAAGAGGAAAAAAGACTTTGAACATGTCGAGGTAATCTACAATAACTATAAATGTATATGTGTGCTAACATCACTGACATGCACACAAACACACACAGTGAATATAATCATACTAATAAGCTGATTTTCTTTCCTTGTTTAGCAATTTTCAGCATCTTTCCACACCAATCACTTCTGTAACATTGTTTTTCAAATCCCCAATTTTGTTTCTAGCTTTCTTGCCAATAAAACAAATCCTCCAATCTAGGGACATAAACCATATGACTTTTCAGATCTAGTTTACTTATTCGTATTTACTGAGACCATAATTCATATTCCACACTATTTACCAATTTAAAGTCTATAATTTAATGATTTCAGTGCATTCAGAGAAGTGTGGAACTGTCACTACAATGAATTTTACAACTTTTTGATCACTGTCAGCATAAACTCCACCCCCATTAGCAGAACGCCCATTTCCCCCTTGTCTGCATCCTAAGCCTTCAACTAACACGAATCGACTTTCTGTCTGTATGCATTTGCCTTTTGTGGGCCTTTGGTTTCTGTTAGTATAATTTTTCAAGTTTCATCTCTGCTACAGCCTTCATAAACATGTGATTCCTGCTTATAGCTAAGTAACATTCCATTGCACAGGCAGGGCACGCTTTCTTATTCACTCACTTTCTGATGAACATCTGAACTGCTTTTACATGTATACAGTTATAGTATAAGTGCAATAAATATCCTTCGGGTAAATGCTTGCACCGTTATAATTAACAGAACCAGTAGAAACATGGACAAGGCTCTGAGCTGACAATTTACAAAAAGGGAAAGCAAAACAGGGTAAAGCATACAAAATGTAATACTGCAAATATCAACTAAAACAGATAGCAGTTTTCTTCTAAACTAGAAAAAAATGTAGAGGATAAAGCCATGTTTTTGAAGGGATGTGCAGAATTCAAATCTACACGCACTGCTGGTAAGAAAGGAAGTTGTTGCTGCTTAGACAGATCAGGACTGAAAACTAAGTCCCAGCTATTCTATTCCTGGATGTACATGCCAAGTAAACTGTCCCTTGTGGCATTATTTTTGGAAGAGAGTGTTTTTAGGTAAACGGGGTGTCAGAGGGAAAGTATTTGGGGGAAAGGTGGTATTGTGCACACTGGGAACTGCCAGAGCCTTAGACTAGATAGAGAAGTGGCAGTAGAAATGAATGGGAAAATGCTGACACTTAACACTAAAAGGGATACAACTATAGAATATACCTCTATTTACATCAATTAAATATATGCAAAGTAAACAGAATGAAGAGTTCAGAAAAATCCTAGATGTAAAAAACCAATTGAGTTTTTACAAAGGCAACAAGGCAATAGTAGCAGCAATATCAATAAAACAGAAAACATAACCTTAACTATGATTTTGCTTTATATACAAAGTTTACTCAAGATATATGACCTGGTAATCTATAACATAGAAGCTAAAACTACAAGACTTTTATAAGTCCCTGTTGGAAAGACACTATGGAACTGTCCTGGAACCAACAGCTCAAAGAGAACTTCAAGGAGAAGGCAATGCTCAGCACAAGTCAAATATCGATGATGGAATGCTAGTTCTCCACTGCTACGTAGCAACTTGCCACAAACTTACTGGCTTAGAGCACTGGCCTTTTATTACTTCACAGTTCTGAGTGTCAGCAGTACAAGCACGCTCAGATGAGATCTCAGCTTAGGCTCTCAAAACACCCTGGAGAATAAACTTATTAATGTTGTTGACAGAATTAAATTCCATTGTCTGTAGGACTGCTGTCTTAGGCACTTTCTTGCTGCTGGAACACAGTACCTGACACCCACAAATTCAGGGAGGAATGGTTTATTTGGGCTCATGTTTCTGAGGTCTCAATCCATTCTTGTTTGGATGGCAATAGTGAAAGTGCACTGCACAGAGCCTAGCCACAGAAAAGCTGCTCACGGCATCACAAGACAGGAAGCTTAGAAAGACAAGGAGGAGTTGGAGGCAAGAACACGCCCCTCAGTGTCCTGCCCCTGCAACTAGCCCCCAAAGGATCAATGTATTGGTCAGATTACCCCACAATCCAAATCTCATTTCAAATACATAAATCTCTGGGTGACTTTCCAAATCCAAGTCATAACAAATGTGATCCCTGATTTCTTTCTTTTTTCCCACATTTTATTGATATGCATACGTGCAAAATTCAAGGTTTACAATGAAGATGAGCATTTTGTGCACATATGTATCTTGTCAAGATGACAAGGGCTTTCCCACTCTCTTTTTGTGTCTCCCCCTACTCAGCCCTCCCTGATTTCTTAATGGCTGGTAGCCACAGGTAACTGTAAGCTTCCAGAAGCAAGCTTTTAGTCCTTCACATGGGCCTATTCATTTCCAAGAAGTCAATGCTCCCCAAATCCGTCAAATCTGAGTGCCTCTGACTTCTTCTATCAGAGAAAGCTCTTTACTATTAAATGCAGTATCTGGGTCAGGTTCTCTCAGATTATGAATATCACAACATCCACTGACTTGTACATTTAATTACATGAGGGCTGGAGGAATGGCACAGTGGTTTAAGTGCTTGCCTTCCAAGCCCAAGGCCCTGAGTTCAATTCCCCAGCACCACATAAAGGTGGGCATGGTGGTGCACAACTGTAGTCCCAGCACTCGGGAAGCTGAGGCAGGCAGATCATCCTGAGTCCAAGGCCAGCCTTGGCTACACCAGTGAGTTCAGAACAAGTGCAGGCTACAGAATGAGACCCTTTCTCAAAAAGAAAAGTTTAATTACATGTGAACACCACAAAATATCTGGAAATCAAATTGGAATTGGAAAATGGCCCTAAAGAGTAACCTAAAACCTGGGTGCTAAAACAAACAAGTTGGTTGCCTGATAAACAGGATGCAGAATCTGCGGATGTAAGTGACAAAAGAGCCAAGATACAATAAAAATTACCTATCACACCAAGAATCAAGAAAATCCTGCATGACAAGAAAAGACTGTCTGGAAGAGCCAACGATCAAGTAAATCAGATGTTGAGATTAAACCGGAAGAATAGGAAAGCATCCATCATAAAACATCATAAAAATGTTTCAATGATCAATTAGAAATTATCTCATAAATAAGGAAAAACTCAACAAAATGGGCAAGTTAAAAATGGAAAATATGAATCAGTTTTCTTCGGATAAATTTTCATCAGTGACCTAATAAGTGAATTTCTACAATAAAACAAAGTTAAAACTATATCACATTGCTACATTCAATGAACTTAAATCTAGACCACATAAATATACTTAAAGTAACAGATATGAAGGCAAAATTACCTATTTCAGAATTTCACTTCCATAACTTATTTACTGATATTTCACTGATTACTAACATTCTGCTAGATTTGGTTTATAATTTTATCTGTCCATCCATATATTTGTGCATTTGTATTCTTAAGAGATTTATCCTAAGAAAACTGATCGATGTAAAGATAACCCTGTGAATGTACAAACATGCACCTTCCAGTATTCAGCGAAGGCAATTGAAATTTAAGGGTTTTTTTTTCTTCTTTCCCAAATTTACTAGTCTTTTGAACTACATGCTTGTAGTTATTTTCTAATGGGAACTGGAGAGTAAGGCCAGGTTTAAGAATATCAACAAAGATATAGCAAAAATTCATTCAACCACTCTGGAAAGCAGTATGGAGAACACTCAAAGGACTAGAAATAAATATCCCCTTTGATCCGGCGACACCCCTCCTGGGAATATATCCAAAAGAGGCCAAAACAACATGCAACAGAGATATATGTATACCCGTGTTCATAGCAGCACAACTACCAATAGCTAGAACATGGAAGTCACCAAAATACCCATCAACAGACCAGTGGATACACAAACTGTGGTACTTATACACAACGGAATACTATGCATCTCTAAGGTCCAACAGCGTGGAGGCTTTTACAGGCAAATGGAAGAAACTTGAGAACATCATGCTTAGTGAAGTGAGTCAGAAGCAGAAGGTGAAACATCGAATGGTCTCTCTGATATGAGAGACCCAGACCACAACTATCTCATGGAACTTCAGAAGACAGAGTGAAAGAAGGAGACAGGGTGGGCGTGTAGGGAGGGAGAGGAGGGTAGGGGGAGGGACAAAAGGAGAGCGGGAAAGGCCTTGTCACTTTGACAAGAAATGTATGTGCACAAAATGCTCAACTCCATTGTAAACCTTAAATTTTGCACTTGTACGTATCAATAAAATGGGGGGGAAAAGATACAGCAAAATATAGAAAAAACCTTTTGGTAAATATCCCAATAAAGGGATTGGTTGGATTCAGAGAAGAGGCATCAAGATTTAACTACTGCGACCCATTCGAGGAATAGGAAGCTGAGTTACAGTGGTGACTTAAGTGAAATGATTTAGGTGTGGAAGATTAATATATTAAGTACTGCATAGTCTCTCTGACATGGGAAACCCAGAACACAGACATTCTATGGAACCACATGAAGTGATAGCCGGAGTTTGGGGAAGAATAGGGAGAGTGTGGGAGGGTCAAAAATGGGAAGGGATTGAAAACTTGATATGATACATACGTGCACAAAATACCCAAATTCATTGTAAATACCATGTATTACACATGTATATTAATAAAAATAGTGGGAAAATGGAAAATATGAAACTAAAACAATGACCATTACACACTGGGCACATGTATCCAATTATCATAATGTACTCTATAAAGGTGTAAAAATATTATGTCTCAATAAAAACATAACTGAAACAAGCCAGTAAACAAATCGAAACTTCTTCTGATGGGCTCAAGTGGGAGTGGAAATGACAAAAAAATGCAATGAGTGATCTTGCAGAGGTCCGGCAGAGCTCACTGGACACCACTGAACTCACAAAACTTAATTAAAATAAAAAATAAAGACTAATGAAAAAGACGCTTAGGGACCTATGGGACAAAGAAATACTCATGTCACCAGACTCCTCAAAGAAGAGGGAAAAAAATAGAGCTGAAAGTATAATAGCCGAAATTTTAAAAATGTGGCAATAGCCAAAAAACTTAGATTCAGTAAACTGAGGGAATTTCAAATAGTACAAACACACCATATCGAAGCTTCTTAAAACTAAAACAGAAAAACAAGACTTTAGTGCAAAAAGAGGTGACACGCCATCTATGGAGGAAAACCAACTGGATGAGTCAGTGTCTCATCTGGAGCCATGGAGGACAGAGGGACATGACACGGTATTTTACAAATCTTGAAGAAAATAAAAGTATCAACCACGGTTCTATATCCAGTGAACCATCTTTCAGGAATGAAGGAGGAAAGAAAGGCATTTTCAGCAGAAGAAAGAGGAAAAGAACTTGTCAACAGTCCTACTCTTAAACAACTAAAGAAAATTCTTTAAGAGGAAGCAAGGGACAAAAGAATGAATCTTGGAGCACTGGAAGACAGAACATTGGGAGGAGGAGAGAGAGGGATACACCAAGTGAACCATAACCATCCTCTGTGTTTTATACATCATATTTGAGGATTCAAGCAAAAAAAAAACCCCACTATATGATTATCAAGAACATAATACTTAAAAGTAGAAAAGGTTAAATAACTGAAATCAGAATAAGACTTCACACTTCACTTGAAGTGTTAAAATATTAATACAATAGACTGTGGCAAGTGACACATTTACAGTGTAATATCCACAACAGCTGCTACAAAAATTATTTTAAAATGTGCCCTCATGTAGATCTTGTACAGTTGAGTTTTATATCTAAGTATTTCATCTTGGGCATGCTATCATAAGTGGTGGTGTTTTTCATTTCAAATTTCATTCATTGTTGGTACATGACAAATTAATGGACTTTGTAATATTGTGTATTCCACAGGCTTGCTGTAATCACATATAATAGTTAAAGGAATTTTGCTATTCTGTTTTATTTTTTCTCATACTCGTTTTTAATAAGTAGTAACGCGGTTGATTTTCACTCATTGATTTTGTATCCTCAGGCCCTGTTTATTAGATCTAGCAAGACTTTTTTTTTTATTTTTGTAGATTGCCCGGACTTTTCCAAATAGATAATCATGTTAAGTGAAAATAATATAGTTTCTTTAATTTATAGTTCATATGCCTTTTAATTTTTTTCTTGCCTAGAGTAGTTACTAAAATGTCCATTGTGACGTTCAATTACAGAGGTGAGAGCTTTTCCTGATCTTAATAGAGGAAACAATCTTTTTATAATAAGTGTGATAGTAGCCATATGTTTTTGTGGATGTGCTTACTTAGTTAGAATAATATCCTCTTTCCTGATTTTCTGTGGTTTTTAAAAATAATTATGAATGGCTTTTAAATTCTGTCATTGTTTCTCTGTGTCAATCATTATGACTTTCTTTTTTAGCTTCTTGGTACTGTAGATTAAATTGATTGGTTACAGAATATTGAACCAGAATTGTATAACTGGAAAAAATCCCATCCAATCATACACACACACACACACACACACACACACACACACACACACACACACTTTTTTCTGATTTCCTTTACAGCAGTTAAAAAGTCTTAAGATCTACACTCCAAACAATTTTTAAGTGCGTAGTACAGTATTGTTGGCTAAAGGTACAAAGTTGTACGACATATTTCTAGCCCATCCTGGGTAACATAGCAACTGAGCGAGACCCTGTTTTAAATTCAGAAATAAAAACTGGACTAGGGGTACAACTTACTATGAAGGCCCTGGGTTCAATCCACAGTATCACCGTAATACGACTTTATATAAAGTTACGCTAATCCAAAAAGTATAGTATTGCTAAAGTAATATTTTTAAAAATCAATAAAACAAAATAAAGAGCCTTAAAACAGAACTGTATAATATATTCATATAATCTTTGACAAAGCAAGATAATCTCTTCAATAAATGTTAGGGCTTAAATCTAAAATGTTCCTCAGAAGTCTCACGTTTGGAAGATGACTAGATAATAGAGGCACTAAACTCATCAGTGAATTAATACAATGATGAATTCGTGTTTTCTTAAGTGGGACCTGACTGGAGGGCTGAGTCACTGGGAACATGATCCAGAACGGTATATTTATGTTCCAGGCTACCCCACTCTCAGCCTGCCCACCCCCCCCCAAGCTCCTTGCCAGCTGCCTTGTGGTGACAAATTTCTTCTCTGTGGGGCCTTCATGCCATTGGATCCTGTTGGATCCTGCAGATCATGCATAGACCAAGACCTCTGGATGAACAGCCAAAATAAATCTCCCCTTCTTTTTTTCCATTTTATTGATATGTATACGTGCAAAATTTAAGGTTTACTATGGAGTTCAGCATTTTGTGCGCGCACACATGTATCTTGTCAAGATGACAAGGGCCATCCCATTCTCCTTCTATCTCTCTCCTTACCCCCCTCCCTCCCTCCTCCCCCACTCTATCCCCGTTTCTCTGTCTTTCGTTTAAAGTTCCATAATAGTTGTGCTCTGGGACTCTCATATCAGAGAGACCATTCGATGTTTCACCTTCTGCTTCTGACTCACTTCACTAAGCCTGATGTTCTCAAGCTTCTTTAAGGGGTGGGTGGTGGATGTTGTGCTCTAGGGACAGAAAAGTGACCAAAACAACGAATGATGCTGGAACAAATGCATCTACATGCAATAAATATTGAATGTAGACAGACTTCATAACTTCCATAAAACTTAAAATGGATCACAGACAATGCAAAAGTGTAAAATTCCTAGCAGATAGCACAGGACACAATCAGGATGATATTGCAACTGACAATGATTTTCTAGATTTTACACCGAAGGCAAGATCCACTGAAATTTTAAAAATGATGAATTGGAGTTTGTTAAAATTTGAAACTTCTGCTCTGTGAACGACACCATCAAAAGGAGGAAAAGAACATGACAGATTGAAAGAAAATATTGTAAAACTACATGTGAGTTAGGCCTGTTAACAAACACTTGTTAATGATTAAAAAAGCAAATAGCCTCACTGAAACATGAGCCAAAGCTTTCACCTATATCTGACGAAGGAAGAAATGTAGACGCACTGATGATATTGATGACCGTACTACATCGGAAGCTACAAATTAAAATGATGAGATTCACCACGAACGTCTTAGAATGGTTGAAACCTAGAACTGATATTAGAAAATGCTGGACAGGACATGGAGTAGCAGGAACTTTCATTTTTGCTGGTGTGAATTCAGAATAGCACAGCCGATTTAGAGGACAGCCCGGCTATCGATCACTATGGTACAATCCAACAATTATGTTCTCCTTATTTATCCAAGGGAGTTGAAAACATGATCAAACCAAAACTTGCACATAGATGTTTAGAGATGTTTGCTAATAATTAACAAGACTTAGAAACCAGCAAGATGGCCTTTCGTAGTTGAATGAATAAACCGTGGTAATAAAAAGTGGACTACATTCACTACTAAAAAGAAATGAGCTATCAAGCCATGAGAAACACGGAGAATAGTTTAAAGCTTATTACTGCCAGCTGGTGGCACACACCTATGCTCCCAGCACCCTGGGAGACTGAGGCAGGAGGATTGCAACTTTGAACCCAGCATGGGACTCAAGACACTCAGAAACTTAGCAAGACCTTGTTTCAGAACGGGGTCGGGGGGGGGGGTGGGGGGACATTGCTCAGTGTGAAAGCCCTGGGTTTAATCCTCAGTACTATAAGATAAACAAATGAATAAATTTTAGAAATTAAATATGTTTATTACATTTTTGTGGTACTGGGAATTGAGCATAGGTCCTTCACACTACGCCAACATCACCATCCCTTTACTTTTTTATTTTAAGACATGGTCTCACTAAGTTGCTGTGTTGCCCAGGCTGGTCTTGAACTTGAGATCTTCCTGATGCAGCTTCCCACAGTGCTGGAATTACAGGTCTGCACCCTTGGGGCCCACTCAAAAATGCTCATTAGGTAAAGAAAGAAGCCAATCCAAAAAGACTACACACTGTGCATCTACTAAGACTGTAACTACTTGACACTACAGAGAAGCCAGAACTAAAAATAATAAAAAGGATACTTCGCTAGCAAAACTTAGGGGAGAAGGAGAATTGAGCACAAAGGATTTTTAAGACTGAAACTTACTGCCTATGATATTACAACAATGATAGCATGTCATTATACACTTGTCCAACTCGTAGAATGTACTACAATGCAGCACCAGGAGTGAAACTGTATGTAAACTATGCAGTTTAGGTGGTAATATATCAATGTATGTTCCCCAATTATAACAAGAGTATCATTCTGGTGGGGAGATGTTAACAAGGGAAACTGTGCACTTGTGGGGATAGGTATACCAAACATCTCTTAACCCTCTGAATTTGGCTGTTAACCTAAAATTTCTCTAAAAATTGTCTTTGATAGAAACCATAGTATTCATAGTTTTGTCACAAAAATGAAATAATTAGGCAGATTCTTACCAAAACAAACATAGATCTAGGTGCTGAAAATTACAAATGCCGAGGAAAAAAGCCAAACGCCTAAATAAATGGAGAGATAAACGTATCATATTGATTGTAAAACTCAACATGATGAAAGATGTCAACTCTCCAAAATCAACACAGGTGTTATGTAATTCCTATCAAAATCCCAGTAAGACGTTTTTTGTAATACACAAGATATCATTCTAAAATTTCTATCAGCTGATATAAGCCCTTAGTATATTTAGATAAATCTTTCCAAAGAAAAGTAAAATTGACAGAATTCCTCTACCTGATATAAAGGCTATCTATATAACTATAGTAACAGCAATAGTGTGGAACTACACCACAGAGGAATAAACACATCACTGTAATACAATAAACAATCTAGAAATAGACCTGGAACAAAATGCCCAAATGATTTGCAGAAAAAATTTGTAAAAGCCAATGGGACAGTTGTTCTAACAAATAGTACTAGAGAAACCTGGTATTCACAGGCAAGAAAATGAAGCCTACCCTAATGTTTATACCTTATGCAAAAACCAACTCAAAATGGATGTGGCTATATAAACCGAAAAGTGCAAATCACAAAGAATCTTTACAAACACTGGAAAAATCATAGGTATTAGTGTTAGTGGAAGACTTCTAAATATGATCCATAAAAAATGATAAACTAGACTTCATCAAAGGTAAAAAGTTCTGCTCTGTGAAAGACCTCGCTGTCAAGAGGGTGAAGACCCAAGCTAACAGATTTGCAGACAAAATTTGCAAACCATAGATCTGACAAAGTGCTTACATCAAGAATTCATGAAGAATCTTAAAAATTTCAACAGTAAGAAAAAAATCAATTATAAAATGGGCAAGACACGAACAGACATTTCACTGAAGACAGTGCACAGATGAGAAATAATTAAATGATACAGAGTCCTGACAATTTCCCATTAGTAAAACACAAATTAAAGGACAATGAGATAGCACTACATAACTACCAGGATGGCTAAAATAAAAATGCATCCACATTAAACGCTTATAAGAATGCAGAGACACTGACTCATCCATTGCTGACAGAAATGTGAAGTGTCCAGACATTTTGGCAAACAGATTAGCAAGTTATTAAAAAAAAAAACACTCAATGTACAACTACTATATCACCAAGAAAATTTCATTCCTGGGCACTAATCTCGGAGAAACTAAAAACTTATATTCACACAGAATTCTCTACATGAACATTTATAGCACATTATTACAACAGCAGAAACTGGAAACAATCAAAATGCCTCTTAGTAAGGATAAATGCCTCTCACAACAGAGAAACCGCACTGCATTCTAACCATGGACCTACTACTACTCAGCAGTATGAGGGTATTAACTATGGAAACATACAGCAATCCAGATGATCTCAAGGGCATTGTTCTGGATGAAGAAAGGCAATCTCAAAAAGGCATACTCTATGATTCTAGTCATGTAGCATTCCCGTTAGAAATAAGAGATTAGTGGTGCAGGAATTAGAGATGATGGAGGTGGGGGGAGGTGGGTGTGATATAAAGTATTATGGTAGGGCAAGCGAGATCTTGGTAGTCATAGAATTGTTCTGCATGTTAGTTGTAGTGGTAGTTATATACATTTATATGTGTAATAAAATGACTTAGAAGTATACACGTATTTTATACTAATGCCAACTACCTCATTTCAGGTTTTGGTATTGTGCTATATGAATATAAACTAGGAGACTTGGGTGGGTCAGTGATACTTGGGATCCTTCTCTACTGAATTTTTTCAATTTCCTGTGCATTTGTCTCAAAATAAATATTTTTATAATTCCACATTATATTAAAATATCAAGTCATAGATTCAATCACTTCTATAAACACCCAAAACACTTTGGTTTATTGCAGTCAAGTTACTAGAAATCAGTGATAAGAATATACACTGTCTTTTTATCAGAAATAACATAGGCCCAAAGACGATGGCAAGATACAATTAATGTGCTGAAAAAAAAATATCTAACCTAGAGTTCTGTACCTCATCAACTTTTTAAGGGAAGGTAAAATGGAAACTATTCAAATAAACACAGGCTGAGAGAACATATTATGAGACATAAATTACCAATATTGTTATGAAAATTCTTCAACATGATCAAAATATTAAACTAAAATTTGGATCTGCACATAAAGAAATGAAGGCTATCAGAATGGAAAATACCTGTCTAAATATATTACAGATGTCTCTTCGCTTTTTAATTTTTTTGAAATATTGACTATGTAAGGCAAAAATAGTAACATTATCCAGGAGTTACAACATATGTAGAAGTTAAATGTATCATAATGATATCACAAAGAACAGCAAGAAAAAGGTAGTATATTCATATATATGTATTTCATAATATTCATAAATTTATTTGTATACATATGTATTTCTGTGAATGTATACACACACACACACACACCTACACAAATATTCTAAGGCAGAGTCCCTATGTCTCACCATATGGTAAATGGAACAAGAAAGGTTATAAAATCCTGGTTATGAGAAAGAGAGCAAGGAATCTATCAAATGGTCCAGACTACACAAGCATCATACATATAAAAATATTAGAAATGTAGATTTAATCCAATATAAAATTTTCTCAGAATTATTTTAATATTTGAAACAAAACTAATTCAATGAGAAAAAATTATACAACCACTAAATGCAATGTATGGGATGTCTCGTGAGTCATCATACATAGGGAAAGTTAAATTTGGGGAACACACTGTATTTTAAAGTGATCAAATCACTTCCATGTTTTTACCTTTAAATTCCATATTACTGCCCCTTGACAAAGACAAAATGGGTCTCACTTGCCAAACAACAACTGCGGCCACTATACCTCTCCCTATTCTGAAGATGCATCACCTCCTATGTCAGCCTCCAGTTCAGTCTTAGTAGCAGAAGCTCCTACAGTCAAAGATGAACTTTAATGGTGACCCCTACCCATTCTCTTTACTTGACCCAAGAGGTCAGTGAAAATAGTCAAAGACCCATTGAGGGAGACACGCATTATTTCCCAGAAGTAAATACAGATCAGCTTGTACTTTGGAACAATTGATCAGCCTTGTCACTTCCACCGTCTACGTGCAGAGGTTAGGCAGCACCTGAGCGCGATCATGGCTGAATCTCCGGGCCTGATCACCTTCTGCCTTTTGGGATATCTACTCAGTGCTGAATGTGCAGGTCAGTTTCCTTTTTAAAAATACACTGAGGGCTCTTACATTTTAGATCTAGAAATGTCTGGTGCTGTCGCCACTAAACAATGATTACATGATTTCACAGCAATCGTTAAGATTCTAGCAGCCAGCATGGATACTGGTATGTACAGGCTCTCTGTTAGCTGAGTCTTCTTCATTTTTAAAACTAAATAGAGTTACAACACATATGCTGCATTTCTATTTAGTGATTTTTATAATGTGACAATGTAATTTCCTCTTAGAAAACATCTGTCTCCTTTGTTTAAAAGTTGAAAGTGCGAAAATGTCTTAACAAGAGCAGAATATGTAGAAAAAATGTTATTTTGGTTTCTTAGACTACCTTGAAATTAAAAGAGAAAACACAAAAAGTATTATTTGAAAATACATGTTATGTTTTAGAGTTCTACAATGGGGAAAGTTTATAATTTTTTAAATTATGTACCTTAAATGTAAAGTGTTAATTACAATTTGAAGATTACCCTTTCATTAGTAAGTTGTTATTTAGTAGAGAAGTTTTTCATGGACTGGAAGTAAGTCTGGTTTGCATAGGATTCCATGTCTCAGAGTTGATATCTGAGAAAACTCCAACACTCAGCGGAGCTCCCTAGGGACAAAAACAAGCCTACAAAATGATGTAAAAACTAGAAACTTAGTTAATGCAACATATATCACTTGGTTTGCGCAGCTACAGTGACTTTACATACTCCCCAGGGGGAGGCAAGAGGGAAGAATTTATTCCATTTAGACGAACTGCATGTTCTCACAGGAAGCATTTATCACACTTACTTGACAACCTACTAGAATCAACACTAGTAGCTTGACAATGCCAGGATCAGGGGCGCTAACCTTAAGTGTCTCCAGAAAGCAGACTGGTCCTGTGGTTCCCACTCCAGACATGATGTCAGTTGTGGAATCAGACTGAAATGCTGAAATAATGACCCAAAAATACAAAGGTTGAATTGAACTAGCGAAGTGGGTAGAGTTAAGGAGTAAAGAAAAATAGGTTGAAAAGCTCACAAAGCAGAACATAAAGCCAAGTCATTAGATATGTCTCATCAATGTGATGACAGCAGGATCCACAGGCTTTCTTGGAAATAAGTGGCGAGATGACGGTACTTAGCCGAGGGCTGCTGTCCCCTGAAAACCTCAGATGTGGGGAAAGTAACACAAGAAAGAAGAACCCAGATTTCAGAGCTTGGGACATAATGATGAGGGATAATCCTGACAGAAAGTTAAATATATGTTGCCCAGAAATTAGTGAATTTTGAGAAGGTAGTGGGATTCTGGAGCCATTACAGTCAGAAACTGAAGGCCCGTGAGGTGAGCACCGGCCCAATTCCCGAGTGTGTAGAGCATCGATGTAGCACTCCCCTGCTGTCAGGGTGGTTGGCCTTTGTGCACTTGTATGTTACTGGGGAGGGAACTAAGCCCTTCACACAGCTACATCTCCAGCCCATTTTTGTCAATTTTGAGACAAGGTCTCAGTCATTACATTGCCCACACTGGTCTCAAACTTAAATCCTCCTGCCTCAGCCTCCCAGAGTGCTGGCATTATAGGCCTATACCACCATGCCAAGTTTCACTGGCTTCTAAAAAAAAGATTCTACATGTTCATGGCTGCTACTCTTTTAGATGTTATTGTACCCATTTCGAATTTTGCAAACAAATTTTTTCTGTGAAGTCAATTACTTTATAAAATATACAGATAGAAATTGATTTTATTCATACAAACATAACTGAGTTACTACTATGAAGGCAGAAACTGTGGCAAGGTACTAGGGACACTGGCATGAACCAGACTCCCTGTGATCTATGACACCATGAGACCAGGGAAAAGGTTTTAATATATGGTAAAATGTGTACAATGAATAAAATCAATGGGGGAACACCTGACAAATAAGAATTCACTATCCTGAAATATCTGATCTGGGTATTTTATGGAGAGGGGACCCACATGTGCAAAGTTCTAGAGCCATACCAACACAAGGTATTTCAGGAGTTCCACCTGGCTTGAATATTGGCAATGATGACGGGAGCAGGAGAAGTCGGTAGGGCCCAGTCTTTAGAAAGTGAAGGCCCTAAACTAAGGAGGTTGGCGATCAGTGCACAACATGGAGGTGGCAGAAGTGTGAACATAAGGATAACACGGCTGAGTTAAGATGCTCAGTGTGGCGAAAACTCTAATGAACTGACATGGGAGAATGACAAGGGCAGCCCACTCTCAGGGTTATTGCAGTCATCCATGGGAGACATGGGCTAGAACCTGGATAACAGCTGTACAGAGAAGAGGGGAAATGGAATGATATTAAGGAAGCAGAATTTATATGATTTAATAACCATGGGATATGGAAGGCCAAGGGGGAGTATTAATATAGAAATTGTACCTTGGGAAATTTGCGTTTGGTATTTTATCGAGACACATCAAAAGGCTGAAGAGTACCGGCCGATCGCCAGGATCTAAACCCTAGCTCTAATGCTTTTGTATGTTACCTGTGCCAAGTCACAAAACCTGTGAGAACCTCAGCTTCCCTCACTTGCACAACTGAGATGACATGGTGCAATGAGATGAGTTGTATGGCCCCGGAGGACTACTGTGAGGATGGAGTGAGATAATAGAGAACGCTAAGTACTGAGCAGTGGCAGTACAGCAAGAACAATGACATAGACGTGAGCCACCACCACACACATCATGGCTCATAGTCAGGGCAATGCAAAGGTGATCATGAATGCAGAACCTGTATTTGCTTAGGAATGGCAGTAGGGCTTCAGTGTGGTCTAAACAGTAGTTACAGCCACATGTGCACAAGCATCCAGGAAGTGAGCATGGACACCTGGCACCTAGTAGAGTGCCTGAACGTAGTGGGTGAACGCTCAATACATTTTGATAAAATGCCCAGGCTGAACAGAGTTAGCAAGTGAGGCCTTGTACTTGCACATCCTGAAGGGTGTGTGTGTGGGGGGGGTGTCCTCAAATGCTGCACCTTAGATTTGTATGCCTCACTCTATCCCAGCCCGTGAAGGACATAAAGAGGGAAAAGACTAATGCTGGAGCCCGGGAGATGGTGGGCATTTAAGGGCCAGGCAGAGAAAGGGGATTAATCTATTCAAGAGTTAGGTGGTTAATAAGAATTACAGCAAAAAATGAGAACCAGTATTCTGAGAGGCTGAGGCAGGAAGATTACAAGTTTAAGTTCAGCCTGGACAACTTAGTGAGATCCTCTAGCAAATCAAAACTGAAAAAGTGGGCTGAGGGTGTAGCTCAGTGTAAAGGCACTGAGCTTGATCTCTTATAGCAAAAAATAACATAATTATTATCATTATTTAAAAAGAGAACCACAATAAAAGGACTTTAAAGGGAATTCATGAAACAAGTTTCCCAAAAAGGGAAAGATCAGCAATTAGAAATGTTTTTGTTAAGCTAGAAAACATATAAAATCCAAATTGTCACTTACAATGTCATTGTCGATTGTGAAAACAGTCATCACATTGCAAGGATGGGAGTAAGATGGGAAGAACTACAAAAATAGATCAAAGATACAAAGAGAAGTGAAAAAATTAAGGAGGAGGAGGGCCAGCGTGAGAGAAGTGGGAAGAAAAAGAGGTAACCACTGTAGGACAGTCTACATATCCTCTCACCGATCTATCTACACCACCACTGGGGAGATAGTCTTATTTTGCTACTTTTATGCCCACTTTACGTTTGAGAAAGTGAGGTTCAAAAATCATGTGACTTGTTCCCACAGGCAGTAAGACTCACACATACGGTTCAAACACAGGTCTCTCTGACCTGATTCCAAATCCTGGTTTTTCACCTGAGCACATAATGAATGAATGCAGATATGGATGCTATTTAGGAGTGGGCAGGGCCAAGTAAATGAATTGCTGAGCAGAGAGAAGGCCTGGAAGAGCTGGGAGGCATCGGTACACGATGGCACCCATGTGCAACTTGGTGATCCAAATCCCCCCCACCTCCCGCCAAATGTTCAGCTGCCTCAGAAGAGAAGCAAGAAGCAGATGGCTGCACAGTTCTGGCGTTTGGGATTGCAGTGGAGACCCAAAGGGTGAAAGGAATTGAAAAGTTCCAAGTGAAGAGAGTTGGGGGTTGGGGGAGCTAGGCTAAATGCCAGAGGAAAGTGAGCCCAAAGGGACTTGCAGAACAAGGTTATCAAGACGCTAGAATGCTCCATGGAAGTGAACAGCTGCAATGAAAGCAAGGTAATAATGTTCAGTTTCTTTTTTTCTTTCCTTTTTGGAGTTAATGAGAAACTGGTCCTAAGTGCTTAGAAAAGTTCAATTTATAAGCACTTGGTCCTGTTGAGAAAGTATCACATATATTGTTGGTCTCTCCAAGAAAGGAACAATTCCAGGCAACTTAAGTTCCTGTTATTAATTGCATACATACATGCATATATAACTACATATATGAGTACAAATATAGAAACAGATACAGACACAAAGAGACAGAGGAAATGGAGAAAAGAAAACAGAGAATTTGAAGACAGGCTTCAATTTTTCAAGAGTCTGGGAGTGTCCGACTAGACAGTCACAGCTAAAATAAGCCCCGTTCAGATTCCAAAGAAATGCTTACATCATACATGCCAAGAAACGGTTGTGTAGGTCTGATGATTAAAAAGAAATTAATGCATTGGTTTTTTTCTTTACCACCTAGTGAAAGACACAAAGGTCGTATTTGCAGCCAGACCAAAATTGGGCTTCTGTTTTTCAAGAGATATTTGTTGCAAAGTCATTGGGCAACTGCATCCTGAAGGTACTGCCTAGCCAGGATGATGGATCACCTTGCAAAGATCTGCAATGAGCTATTTTCACAGGATGACAAAGTGTGAAGTTAACTGCTTATTCGAGAATTTCCTTTCTCATCCAAAGTAAATTCCAATACCATTGAAAATCTGACCTTTTCTTATTGTAGCTCTCTTAACTAAAAGTTAAAACTGAATTTTAATTCCTAGATCTCCATCTGTATACAGTACTATGAGAACATCACAGGTTTTGGCTCCTTGCCCCAGAGAGAAATTGGCTCTGGGACTACTGAAATTTAAAAAAAAAAAAAAAGCCTATCTTAAAGGATATATTTAATTTTCATGATTTTTTTGAAAGCTGAACATCATTTTGTTTTAATTTCAGTTTTTCTTGATCATGAAAATGCCGCCAAAATTCTAAACCGGGCAAAAAGGTATAATTCAGGAAAATTGGAAGAATTTGTTCAAGGGAACCTTGAGAGAGAATGCTTGGAAGAAAGGTGCAATTTTGAAGAAGCACGAGAAGTTTTTGAAAACACTGAAAAGACTGTGAGTATTTCTACACAGTCTATTTACTATTCTTTGGGCACACAGCCAATGATAGAAAACCCTAAAAAAGAAACTTCTTTTTGGAATTGTAATGCGTGCGTGCGTGCCTGTGTGCGTGTGTGTGTGATATAAGAAAATCAACATCAAAACACTATAAATACTAACATTGATTTCTCTTCTGCTTTCTTTACAGACTGAATTTTGGAAGCAGTATGTTGGTAAGCAATTTATTTTATTCTTTAGCTGGTATATAAAACATACAAGAATTATGTATTTTTTTCTCTGTAAAAATAGATAATATATTATATACTCTGTCCGAAGGACTCAGAGACATCAGCCCAACTCTTTAAGCCAAGACTAAATGATGATATACTGCCAGCATGGGAGGTATCAGCTGGCAAGTAAGTGAACTCCTCCCTAAAGCCCCACAAATAAAGTGCTTTCACCCCAGGAACCTGGAAGGAAGATTGCATCTTGGGGAGGAAGGAGAGTTTACAGTCCTCGGTATAGTCAGAGAATGCTGCTTGACAGACACTGACTGCTTACACATCCTCTTTTTTTTGAGGGCCTACAAGGCTCTTCATGATTGCCTTTTCCCACCCTCCCAGTTGACCTTCTGACCTCTCATACTCTACATACTGGGCTCCAGTAAGTCATACATTATCTCATACATTAGATACTTTATCCAGCTGCTCCTTTCACATAGCTCTTTCCAGACTGCTTTAGGCTCGCTGTCTCATCTCCTCTTTGCCGAAATGACTCCATCTCAGTGAGGCCTACCTGAGTTATCTATTAATATTTCAGTCTTACCCCTTACCATGCTACACACCCATGTCTTGCTCTATATGTGTTCATGTGCGTGTGTGCGTGTGTGTGTGTGTGTGTACTACAGGTTGAATATCCTGTATCTGAAATGTTTAGGACCGGGAGAATCTCAGATTTAGGATTTCTCTCAAGTTTTGAAATATCTGCATATATGTAATGAAATATCTTAGAGACAGGACCCAAATCTAAACATAGCATTCACTTATATTTCACATACACACATACACATAACCTGAAGGTAATTTCATACCGTATTTCTAATTGTCTTATGAATGAAATAGAGTTTGATGGTGTGGAATTTTCTACTTGTGATGTCTTGGTTTTGCTCATAAAGTTTTGCATTCTGGAACAATTTGGAATTGGGACTTTCACACTAAGAATACTCAGCCTATAGTACATCTCATCATCTAACGTATCATAATGCTTTCTGCCTGTACTATTTATCATTTGATTTTTTCCCATCCTATAGGAATGCAAACTTCATTATGACATAGAGAATGAACTATTTCATGTATCACTAGATTCTTAGTGCCTAGAACAGAATCTGCAACAAAGGCACTCAGTAAACATCTGTCCAATGAATTGCCTAAAAGGCAAAAAGTCAGACTAACGACAGCTCATTTTAAAGCTAATTTAAAACCTGGCAGTAAGATTTTGAGGGCAGTTTCACAGAATGACTTAACTAAGACCATCTGCAAGGATAAATACAAACATGGACACCAAATTCACTGGGCTCCATCAGTTTGATATCCTATTCTATCTTCCACAGCTACGATTCTAGAGACACTATTGAACATTTTCGCATCCTCACATCTCAGAGCTTCTCCGTATCTGTTTTGAAGTCACTCCATTATATCGTTTCAGCTACCATTCTTTGTTCCTAGGAATGCATGCTACCACGCCCCTTTCTACTGGGTTATCCCCCTGAAAGTTCTTCTAAACCTGTCTTTTTATTCTCTATTCCTGCTAAATTTACAATTGTGAAGCTTATGACTTATTTTTAAAAACAAATCAATGTTTACTTTTCTAAAAACAATGTTGCATGTTGTATCTCAACTCCTATGATACCCTCATTGTTCATGACACATACACCCAGCCCTCTAAGTCTATTTTAAGGTTGGTTTCCTGCTTTCCAAATCACATAGGTAGATAGTTTGCGATACCTTGGGTAGAGATACCTGAGAAACAGCAAGGAGTACTTTTGTCCCTCCTGTTCTCTCTACCAAGAAATATGACAACAAGAACAAGAAAGAAACTGCATGTCTCTTTTCACTTGCAGTTGAGATTTTTGCTTGCCATAAATGTAACCTATGCTATTTCTCACATGGAGCAAGAATCCAGGCACTTTGGTATTGTCCTCTGCTCCACCATTAACTCCTCATGCAAACAACCTGGCTGAAGAATCATCACCCATCCATTTTACCTTCTATCTGTCTGGAACTTTCCAGAATGCAGTTTACAGGCACAAAAAGAATGCCTATTAACAGTTAACATTTAAACTCTCAGGCCATTCTCAAGAGGAAAGCATGAATTCCATTTTGCAGAGAAGGAAACTGAAGCTTGGGGTTAGGGTAATTGCCAAATGTCATTCAACTGGAGAGTCAAGGAAGCCTAGAAGAGAAATCAAATTCTCCCCTACCAAATCCCTTGCTTTCACTATTGCACTCAAAGGCCTTCAGATCCAAATAAAGTCATTCATTTAATAGGAACCTAATGGCCTTAAATGGAATGTCTCATTTGGCAAGGTCTTGTCTCTTGTGGTCTTTGACCCATATAGGCTATGGTTTTGTCTTAGCCCAAAGCATACAGAGACAAGAACCCAAAAAGGAAGACTAAATGCAGGGTAAAATGACACTCATTTTCAAGATATGTTCCTGCAAATGAGTTCCTGTGTAGCTGGCTACAAGCCCAGACCCTTTCAGTGAAACATCCTAAATAATTCAGATTTGTTGGTCTATAATATAAAGTGCAAATGTAGCTCGTTTTTAGACCAGTTCTGAACATCAATAATAACAAATCAGAGATAATGTATTTTGTTTTCATAGAATTGGAACAAATTGAAGTATCTATGCAAAGGCACATTGGATCAAGGGGCAGAGGGGACAAGGTCTAATTTTAACAGAAAGCAGATTTTCCACACAGACACTATTTATGAAAAGGGAATATTAGTCCCTTAGTCAATAGAGCCTGGATACATGCTCTGGCAAAGGGAAGGGACGATGGCTTGGCAATGCATACTAGTTGTCTGGGAGTCTGCCTTTAAAGTATGATTAATAATTAGAAATTTTCCTTTGATTTCTCATTCCTCTTTGTTATTACTGTCATTTTATCTCTTTTTTATTCTCATATACTGATGCTTACTGATCTTGCTTCCATTTTTATTTCACGGCTATATTCTTTGTAGCTCAAAGTGCGTAACAATCTCCCTTCTTGTATTCATCTTTCTCTCCTGAAGCTTCCTTAGAAGTTTGAACTGAGACAGAGCACTAAGAAAGCAGACCTAAAAGTTCCCTTCTCATCCTGACCCTTCTCCTCTTGCCTGTTCCTGGCTCTTGTTTTCTTACTACCAGTGTCTTCAAAGGTTTTCAAGAACTCTGTAAATACAGAAATCTTCAGAAAAGCTCAAATGAACACAGCCAATCTATACATAAAGTGCACCATGGAACCTTTTCCAATTTCTTCTGCTACATAGGACATTGTTTCTGACTTCATCCAGACCATTTGGAATCTTAATTTGCAGAGAGTAAGCTATTTTTAAGCAGTAACATCTTTTCTGTTGTCTTGAAACCTTCCTGCATATGACACTCTAACCTTAAATGGCAACACAATGAAATACGTGCCTTTACTCCACGCTTAGGCACATGTCTTCCTCAAGGCAGTTTCCTAGAACAGTGTTAGCCTGAAAACCTTCGCTACGGTGGCTTTTAGAAAGTTAGGGAGACAGGAGCATCCCTTGCCTATAGGTAGCTGGCTTCCAATTCAGTAGGTCTGCCCCTACACCGATCCCATAAGCCTATTCAGGAAAGGACTGAGCATTCTAAGCAGTTTATCTGATACTTCAATTTCTTAACCTATATCAAAGATGGAGATCAATGTGAGTCCAACCCTTGCTTAAATGGTGGCAGTTGCAAGGATGATATTAATTCCTACGAATGCTGGTGTAAACTTGGATTTGAAGGAAGAAACTGTGAATTAGGTAAGTAATTATTTTTCAATTATTCATGATTCAGTGTTTTTATAAACAAGAAAAAATTAGAAAATGCAACATTTATAGCTCATAACATTCTAAGGAAAATACACTTCCAATGCCTACAAACATTCACTTCATCTGTAGTCGTAGCTTTTGGATATGATCTCAAAACTTATTCTGAGAGCAATAATAATATTCAGTAACTAATACGAAGCCATAATGTCACTTTTATTATTAATCCTTAGTACGTCCATACATGGTCAGCATCATAATTATCCTCATTCTATGCACAACATCTCAAAATCAAACAGGCATAAAAGGTAAAGCCAGGACTTGAACTTCAATTTGACTAAAACTCATGCTTCTAGCAATGATACTGACAACTACGAGAAAACTGAACCCCTGAAATTTTTGGAACTTGGGCTTGCATTCCTGTCAACTAGGCAGTAGAAGCCAATTACATATAGACCTGGGATATGATAAGCCAGTTATCTCATGTAATCAGACTAGTTCCACACATACAAATGATTTCACAATTTTTGTTGACAAAAATCAGAGGTCATTCCTGAATTTGACTATATTAGTTACATCCAAAAGTCAAGTTAAAATTTAGAATTACTGTATATATTTTCTTCTCATAGCTCAGTGTATATTTTTGAAATTTTAACAATTGGAACAGTAAACCTTAAAGTCCTTTCCCTACTTGATTATTGCCTCTGGATGCAATACTAATGATACTGTGACTGTGAAAGCACACCATGCAAAGAAGGACTCTTTTTCTACTCTGAAACACTAGAAGAATAGAGATGCAATCCTAGGGACAGAATTGAGCGCCACAGGCTACATGACTCAGGACAAAGAGTAGAAAATTAGCAGGATACTATTAAGGCATAGCCATCCACCTGACATATGAAAAAGGCACAAAATGAAATGCAGTAGCTGCATATGTCCTATTGAGAAAGGGGGAAAAAAAAAGTCACCTGTAATGTTCAGAAATCCTTTCAGTCCTATGAGGAAATTCATTGATTTTCTTCTTTTGAGATCTAAAAGATCTTAGAAGAAAAGAAAAAGTGACAGGGCAGAAGCACTCACAAAGGAAAAAAAAAAAAGCATTAATGCAGGTAGATGAACTGGTATCCCTGGATTGGATTCCCATTCCCTTAGATTTCCTAGCGTGGGAACAAACCAAGCCCGGGTTACCTTTTCTGTGTGTTAATTGGTTCAGCATCTCTAAAATACTCTTTATGTCTGAAAGGTTTTAATTTCAAATTCAGACTTAGCTAGACCAATTTGATCCTACTATTAGGGAACTCTATAGAAATATTTATTTTTATTAACATAAATAACAACTATTAGAGCTCAGGGAAGGAATAATTCAATACATCTCAGTTATACCTGACGGGAACATTGTAGCAAACTATTGTTGAAAACATAAATGTCTTTACCTAGTTTTAAAATGCAGATGCTTTAAAGAGAGAAAGAAGATAGCCTCGAGGAATGTCAATATAAGCAGGAAATTTGTAGAGTAAGTTTATTACATGTGTGAGGTTAGGACCCACAGAGAAAAAAAAATGGTAAGTCCACAGCTGGCAACATCTAACTACTTTTGGGTTCCCACAGTTTGGTCAGGACTCTGCAGCTGTACTACAGCCATGATCATAGTTGGCCTCTGGGATATATTGATCTCATCCAACCAATCTGATCAAGGTTTAGACAAATCCTTACAGCTCAGTTCAGAAACAAAACTTGAATTCACTCAAATAGCTCTTTATCTCAAACGCTAGAAGAAAGTAACAACAAAAGCACATTCAAGTTCCCATTTAAGCTTGTTGCCGTAAGCTGAGTCAAAGACTAATCTTCAAAGTCACTAGACATAGCACAGTTGGTACAGCACCCCAAGTCCCCTGCCTTGGCCTTTTTGGAAAAGGAAAAGATATTTGCATTGTTAAGTCCCCTTTGTTTTTGTTTTTTTTTTTTCCTCTTGATCACCAGGCTCTTCATGGAGGGAGAGAGGTACAGTCAGGGCATGTGTCTTAGTCAGAAGAATAACAATTAATTGGCTACTGGGTCTCTGGCTAGAATGAAGACCTCTGTATGTCCCCAGCTGCACATCAAATCCAAATTGCTTTCAAACAGATCAAGGTCTTTAAGAATTTCTTGTTCCTTCTAAAAAATGTAAGAAGCATCTTTCCACAGTAAGGCAGGATGAGAAGAAAAATATCAAAAGACATAGATATACAATTAAAAAATTTTTTTTCAGCACATCATAGACACAACTCTCTTATTTATGGTATGTTTCTTGGAGTCAGAAAAAGGAAAAATGCTAAGTATAGTTGAGTAACAGCCCATTTTGTGGTAAACTTATTAAATAGAACATCTTTTGTTGAAGCTTTGGTGGGCACATCAATGACTATATCATGACAGGTGGGCGCAGAATAAAACAAAGTATAACTTTTGTCAGTAGGCAGGAAGAAAATTAGAAACTGTATTTGTGTTAACACACATGGAGAACACGTGGATTAAGGTGTTCTCTGATGCACATTTCAGGCACCCAGACCAGCCTCAGGACAAGAGAGTCTATGACCAACACAGTGTGTGACATCTAAGTGCTCAGCACTTGATAAGTGAGCTCTATTCTGACTACTTCTTAGGTCCTGATCCACTGACCTCTCCCTTGGAAATCCTTGAGCTATTATTCTATTATTAGAATCTTGAATATTTTACCTAAGGGCAAAACTGCTGATTAGGCAGCAATATTTCCCACCACAGTCATAAATTAAGCCAGAGATCAAGAGCAACAGCAACACACTGGGCCATAAATGGCAACAACAAAAGAGAAAAAAACATTCGAAATATCTGGTTACTTAACCAAGGACTCAGAAACAGAACTAGGAAAATCACACCAAGTTTACTCATTCCCATTGTTTATGCTAGATCAAAACCAGGCTGCTGCCACCACCACCTCTGTTAATGTGTTGCAATCTCCTATTGACTTAACACTTTCTAAAGGTGGTATTTGATTTGGCTGAACATTTCAGTGTCACTTTGTTGCAATAACATGATAGCTAGTAATAAGGAAAAGACCAGGAACATTGTCACCATTCATGATGAGAAGAATACTAACAAATGAATAAATGCAAAAGACCAAGTGCCACCTTACTGAATCACACACTTGATGGGCTCTTGGCAGCAAAGATGAAAGCTCAGTTTGATTCCTTTGTTCACATGACAACCGTTGATTTGCTTCCCTTTATTTACTGAACTATCAGTAAGGACTGCGAGCTAATTATTGCACTAGTTTATGCTATCACGTGCAAAATGGTTCTAAAATTTAGAGTTGTCATTCAAAATTTCATGGTATCCAACAAATCCATAGAGTCACAATGTTAGGCTGAATTCTCCCATAAAAGAGGTTGTTGACACAAGTTTATGTGTTAGGAGTGTGCACAGTCCTGGACGCAAGAGTAAGGGCCAAGAAAATGAGGCAGTGAAAAAAAGGAAAAACCAATGAGTTATCAAACTACTTGCCTGCAGCTGAACCTCATTGCTGGGCCTCCTAGAAGTATCTCCAAGCAGCCAAGTGAACTGATCTCAGAATAGTTGGCCCAAGAGGCAAAAGGAGGTGGAAGATTTTTGTCCATCAGTATCTGTCTTTCATTAGTCAAAGGTTCAGCCCGTGAGTCATTAACTCCCTCATATTTCCAACTTGAGTATGCTTGGGCATTCAGAGAGTAACATAGCTTCTCATGCCTCAGCATCACTGGGGAAGCCCGAGGCAAAAGGTGAAAGGCACATGGCACAAATAGGAGGCAAGCCAATTCAAGATCGTACTTGTATAAGATCAGTGAAGTCAATGTAGAGCGGCATCTTAGTTACTTACTCATTGCTGGGACAATACCCAACACCCACAACTTAAATAAAAAAGGTTGATTTTAGCTCACAGTTTCAGAAGGTCTGTCTATTCACTGGTGAATGCCAACGGTGGAAACACACAAGCAGAGGCCTATCAAGAGAGAAGCGCTTCGTGGTCTGGCAACCGGAAGCAGAATGCGAGAGGGGCAGAGTGGAGCTAGCATATGCCCTTCCGGATCATGTAACAGTGATCTCCACTTCTGGTTCAAGCTCCAGTGACCCACCCCTTTCTGGTAAAGCCCCAATAATCTACCACTTTCAACCAGGCCCCACCTCTTAACAGTGCATGGAATCCATAGATATTCCACATCCAAATACAGGAGGCTGGGGGGGGGGGGTCGCATTCCATATCCAAATCATAGCAAGCTGACTGCATAATACTACAAAGTCACAGGTAAGGCTGAGAGAAATGAAGGCAGTACATAGGAGTACTACCTAGTACAGTCATTTTTCAAATTTTCCATGTTCTAGGCGTAGACACCTACGCATTTCTGATGTACTGTAATTGAGTATGTAGGTAAGAGGAATATATCTTACATTTATTGTATTTCTGTGCTGCTGTAGAAACCGAAATAGGCCCAACAGCTGAGCCTGTTGGTCTTAATTCAGCAGGCTCAGCTAGCAAGCCCTGGATCATGCTACTTCCTGTTATTGAGACTACACAGGAGACACAGAGAGAAAGCACACTAATTAGAAATAGGAAAAAAAGATGGCAAGAATAATGCAACTACACAAAGAACCACAATGAATGTGAATTGGTGTTAAACTAATGTACTAATGACAGCTTTCTGTTTGGAGTTAAAATCTAATTGCATACTATTGACAAAGGGGATACTTAAAATAAAATTACACCCGGTGGCTAAAATAAAGGGATTTTAAAAAGAATAATCAGGTAAGTGCTAACACAAAGAAACTGGCAATGCATGCCGAGTATCAGCCAGAATAGAATCCAAGATGAAAAGCTTTACAAAAGACAAAGATATTTTGTATTATAAGGGAGATTGCAGAGGAAAGTAAAATGATGCGGGCTACCGGAACGCTAGGCACTATTGACACATAATATCTGCGGTATGTAGCTACCTTAAAGGAACTTACTTCATTTTCTTGCTTGATTTGTATCTACCTCAGCCGGCGTCAAGCTGCTTTTATGTTTTCATAGACTCAACGCTACAATTTCTATTGATCTGATTCTAATCCTGGAGGTAACTAGTTAGAACTGTCTAGCTCTGAAAATAACGTCAAGAGTAACTACGCAATAGGCAGAGTATCTACATCAAGATCTCAGATTGCCAGGTCTCTTGTTCGTTTAAAGAGACTGGAAAAAAATGTAACTTTCATAAAAAATGGCTACACCTACAGAAAATCCAAAACACCTAAGCAATTAGAAAAAATGGCTGCTGGATACAGATTCAACCTACAAATATCAATCATTTATAGGTATCAGTAACAACTAGAATGTACGTTTTATAACAGAATAAAAAATAAATGTTTAGGAGTAAAAGAAGTACATACAAGAATTCTATGCAAAAATTATGAAATATCTTTCAGAAACATGAAGACCTAAATAAAAGCATGGATACTATATATTCCTGGATCAATGATTACAACACAGTAAATCACTTCTTTCATAATGCCATACCAACCAAAACTCCCAATCGGCTTTTTAGGCATACGTAGGATAGGATTGAGAAGATAATTCTAAAATGTATACATATATAGAAATGCAAAGGGCCAAGGTTTGCCAAACATTTTTCAGGAAATAGAGTGCTTTCACTACTAAAATAACAAGGCTCTTAGAGATTTATTAAGATAGTGTGGTACTGGCACAAGGGTGACAAATAGAACAATGGCACACAGTTAAAAAGCCTAGAAACACACATGCACAGGTATAGTGACGTGATTTATGACAGAAGAGCCATTGCTGTTGGAGTATAAAATAAATATCCAAGTATGAACTATAAAACAATTAATTTTTACATTCACAAATTTGGGATAAACAAAAATCTTTTTTCTTTTCTTCTTTTATTTGTGGCCATGGTGGAGACAGAACTCAGAGCCAGGCACACACTTGGCAAGTGCTGTACCACTGAGCTACATCCCCAATCTTTTTTCTTTTGAGACAGGGTTTCAGTTACCTGGGCTAGGCTCAGACTTGCAATCTTTTTGTCTCAGCTCCTGAAAAGCTGGAATTACCAGCATATGCCACTGTGCGTGGCTGCAAAAAAAAAAAAAAAAATCTCTTAAACAGAATACAAAATGTACTACCGTCAAATGAAAATATCAATAAATGAGACTACATTAAAACTAAGAGCTTCTGTTCAACAAAAGACAATGTTTAAAGGGAAAAGGCAAATTACAGTGAAGGAAAATGTCTTCAATATATACATCTAATAGCTGGAACTCACATACACTGATGACAGGAATTTAAATTTGTACTCTCAAAAAAAATTGTTTGGCATTATCTACTAGAAGTAAACATATGATCCAATAATTCAACTCATGTGTAGAAAACCAGTAAAAATACATGCTTATGTGACCTTACAAGATATGTACGTGTTCATTACAGCATTATATGTATCATCCAAAAATAGAAACAACCTAATAGTATAATGGATGAATAAAATTTGTAATGTTAATAGAACACTACACGGCAATGTAAGTAAACTACTGCTGTACAAAAACACATAGATAAATCTCACAGACAAAATGTTAAGTGAATGACAAGAAGAGTGTATATTGTGAACTTCTACTTACACGATGTTCACAGACTAGCAAAACTGTTCACAGTGGTGACCTTTGAGGAGAAAGAACAGAGCCAGAGGGGGTGTTAGGGGAGCTCCCTCATGATGTATTGATCCACTCGGGGTTCAAACAGCTGCATTTACTTTGAAAAAAATCATACAAATCTGAATTTGTATTACACTTCAATAAACAGGTTTTGACTTGAAAAGCACAATTTAGTGAAAGTAGAATGTCCCATTATCGAGTTTTGCACCAAATCTGTATATTGTTGCCACCATGTTATGCCTGAGAATTTTATTTCATCCTGATTTCCAGTCTCAAGGCTCCAAGTTTCTCACCCTGAATGCTCTCAGAATTCATTTGACCCATATATGAGTTATGGTTCCATGCAATTTAATTATGTATTTTAATTATCATAATATGTTGGTTTTGCTTTTTTTTCAGGTGAAACATGCAGAATTCAGAACGGCAGATGCCAGCAGTTTTGTAAAATGAATGCGGAGAACAAGGTGGTTTGTTCCTGTACTGAGGGTTACCAACTTGGGAAAGACGACAAGTCCTGTGAACCAACAGGTCAGAATTAAATAAGTTTTTTTTTTAAAGGAAATCTATATTTAGCACTTCAATTACTCAACTTTAACTCCACTTTGTATTTACTTCCTTTTGAAATGAAACAAAGGTTAGTAGCCTGGCAAATGAATTTTCTAAATTGTACCATCACTTTAGACGTAAATCTTGATTATAAATCATTTACAGCCTGAACTCTTTTCTCTGTCCACCTCTTTTCACTGATGTTATGTCATAATGCAATCCACTTGTGTGATTTCTTTGGATGATACTGGTAATTCATCTAGACGAATTAATACAGTTATCTAGTATTTTACCATAAAATACACCAATGATTGACCTAGTGGTAGGTTTCTAGCCTAAAGCCGATGAGCTTCAAGTATGCGTTTATCAGGGCCTCCTTAGTTTACTCTAAGAAAGCTATTTCCTGACCTTAGTTCTCAGCTGAGCTTATATGCTTTGGGTCATAACAGTGCCAGCAGCTCACTGTTTAAGTTCTGCTTGGATGATCAACACAGTCTACAGAGCCATGGACAAAGCTATGGCTCCCAGTCATGTGGCCAAGGCCACCATGTTGACAGATAACCGGTGTATTCAGAATATCTCCCCACTCATTTTACTCTTCTGTGCAGAAACCAGCAATAGAAATTTGATTCTCTTATAAAATGAGGCTCTGCAGGATCAATTATATTTGATAAGGGACCTTTTTTAAGCAAACTAAACATAGTTTTTGCATTTCCAAAGCCTGATTTTTATTAAATTGTTACATTAAATCATGCACCATTCCTCTGTAGAAGTATTTGATACCTATCTCAGCAATGCACCAGGCAGAGGAAATTTAAAAAAGGACCAGAATCCAGGAGTATATAGCTGCAACCAAAATGAAGAGTCTCTGATGCTTTAGGGCTGCCCACTTGGCCTGGTGTCTGCTTTTCCACAGCCACTGCCTTTTAACTAGCACACCTTGGGAGGAGTATGTATATACGTGGGCATACCTTTGGGTGTGTGCAACTAACAAGCTAACTCCTAGTGTTGACACATGGTATCATAGCTAAAACCTTACCATGTTAAAGAGAAAAAAGAATTGAGAGTCATTTCCAACTATTAAGAGTTATATATGTTGAATATAGCCTTAGCTTTAGCAGAATAAGTAGGCCAAACCCAAAATAAGCTTTTCTGCCTTTTCAAAGATAATAGTCCCTTTCCTCTAGTCATTGTTGATCATGTATATTTATGCATAAGTATTTTGAACTAATTTCCTGTTTTCTCAACCACATGAAGCCTTCATGATACTTGCTGCAGCTGGTTGCTATAGAAATGTCTGTTATAAGGAACGTGGCTAGGAAGAAAGTGAGAAATAAAAATGAAGTGTAAGGCCACTTTGTTTGACTACAAATTTCCATTCTGGGAGTCTCCAATGTACCAATAAACTTTTTTTTTTAAAAGGCATAACCTGCCCCCCTAAAAAAGGTGGTAATACAGTTGTGATAATCATATTAATAACTTATTTAATATTTCACAGCCAGAGAATTTAATCACAGTGCTGTTTCCACATCAAATGCCTAAAATCTGCCTTGGAATTTACAGGAGCTCTGATCTACCACAGAAATTTTAGCTGGCTGTGGTGGCACAGGCCTATATTCCTGGCTCTGGGAGCCTAAGACAGGAAAGTCCCAAGTTCAAGCCCAGCCTGGGCAACTTAGTTAAAACAAGGCCTTGTCTGAAAATCAAAACCAAAAACTGGGCTGGGATTGTAGCACAGTTCAAAGGACTTGGGTTACATTTCCAGCACTGAAAAACAATCCTGTTAGTGATAAAGCAGCAGGTGTCCCATTGAACTCATTCTAATGTTAAAGAAACATGGCCTCAATTACCGGGACTTCCAATCCAAGGGATGGTATCTGGAAGGAAAACTTTAGCAGACAAACCAAGCAAGACAGCCATTATACACTGAAATTCTTAGCAAATTTTATCCAGAATGCCTATTCTGTATTTTCATAAACATGATGGATTCCTTAGCCAAATGTTGTTTACATGAAGGCTTTGAAAACTTTCCATGAATGAAAATAATGCAATAATCCTTTTATTTTGGGACTCTCTGCACGGATTAGATTTTTTTTAAATATTGATGGATCTGTTTCTCACAAGTGACAGGGATGACCACATTCTCAACTTTTGCAATTCATGTCCTGCGCTTATTTGTGAGTAAGAAATATTGAAATGCTAATTTTTTCTCTATTTTTCTAGTGCCATTTCCATGTGGAAGAGTTTCTGTTCCACTCAGTTCTAAGCACCTCACTCGTTCTTATCCTATGTTCATTAATGTGGACTATGAAAATTCTTCTGAAGTTGGAATCCTTTGGGATAACGTCACTGAAAGCAATGAAACATTTGATGACTACACTCGGGTTGTTGGTGGAGAAAAAGCCAAACCAGGTCAATTTCCTTGGCAGGTACGCTACAATGTTAGTGTGTCAAAACCGAAGCTTAGCTGGTAAAAGAAGCCCAGTGGGAGACTGACACTAGGACATTGGAAAGACCTAACGTGATAAGAGAAAAATTTAGATAAGTTTCAGCACTAAGCAACAGAGGAGGGCCCCATAGATGAGCATCTAGGGAAAGACAAGTCTGTGGACAGCTCCCATACACTGTCGAAAGAACTTTGCATCAAGGAAAACGTACAGCAGGATTCTATACAAGCCACTGATACAGAGGCTTGGAAGCAAGGCCACGGGTACTAGAGTCCAGAGTCCTACTTCAGCTTCAGCCCCTGGGAAATCTGGTAAAGATCAGGAAGTCTCTTGGCCCAGAGAAACTGGATTATCTTGAAGGGAGTAGAGGACTCACATAGCAAGGTTTACAAAAATAAAATTCCTGTAACCAAGGTATGAGACAAGAGCCTGGTCCACTACTGTGATTCTCAAAGTGGAGTAGCATCTGAATCACCTGGGAACTTGTTAGGAATGTAAATTCTCATGCTCTACATCAGACCTTCTGAATCATAATCATTGGGGGGAGGGGAAACACAGCAATTTGTGTGCAAACAAGCCCTTCAGGTGATTCTGATGCACACCACACTTGGAAGACTAGGCCCAAGAAACAAACTCAGTAGAAAAGCCAGCAACCAAAACACCAAAGGATAGACTCTTGCTAACTAATCCTCCAAGTGTAGGCTGCAGATAACCTACAGATACAGAAATACCTGCACACAATCTGATGTAACAAACAAGAGCTAGACTTGTAGCAAAACCGAGGCTGTCAATGTGCCCACGGTGGAAGCCTAAGTGATTCCATCTGTGAAGAGAAAAAAGCAAGGCATGTCTCACGGCAGGGAGCCAGGCTGGTCCTTAAAGTTGTGCTTTACAATAAGGTAACCAGTAGCCACATGTGGCTACTTAACTTTGCCACACTTAAATTAAAAACTCGGTTTCTTCATCACATTTACCATATTTCCAGTGTACTACAGCCTCACATGGTTAGTGGCTACTGTATTGGATAGAACAGGTATAAATAGATCACTTCCAACACTGCTGAGTTCCTGGATTCTACACCATAAGCAGTGCTTTGTGTCCCTGAATTTCAAGCAGAATAATTTTGAAAATTAAGATCTTCTGCTATAACCGTGTTATCCATGGAAATTGGATACATAATGGATGAAAATATGTGAGAACACAAATAATAAAATTATAGGACAGATCTACATACACAGATGCGAAATAAAATGAAAACCTAGAGTTTGTGCATATAATCACTTGGTCTAAAATTCTCTAGAGGTACAATCATAATTTGACAGTGACTTCAAGGATACTTCACTCCAAAATACTTTCTCTACTGAGGTTCCTACTTCTGCCATCAGACTGATAGGTTTAAAGTTTTGCAATCATCAAACCAGTAAAAACTGAAGCCAAAAGCAGGTTAACATCTCTGGGTTTAACACCACTGGAATTTTCTCAAACTAGCCAGATATTTAAGATTCTGCAAGATGCCTTTCCAACATAGTGGACATAAGATATTGAACAGAGATACCTGGGGATGAGAGAGATTCAGACATTGTAAAGAGTGATACCTACAGGTGGCAGAACATCACCAAGTGTCATATTTCCCTTCCACTTATCTTTGCTTTTTAAAATATACATACTAATGCATTTAGAGTTTACAAAATATCTGATTTCTCTGCGGCATTTTCATAATGCATATATACCATGGTTTGGTCATATCCCCCTAGTACCCTACCCTGCACCTTTCTCCACCCTCCTCCTTGTTCCCTTCCTCTTAGCTAATAGTGTTCCTCCTAGTAGTGTAGTAGTAGTAGTAGTAGTAGTAGTAGTGTTCCTCCTAGTTCCTCCTAGTCTTATAGCCAATAAAACACACTGTTAAGTCCCTTTGCATTCCCTCTGTCCTTCCTGAAAGGTACCCTACCAAGGGAGCTTTCCTCACCACTTATATCCCCTTCCTTCACTCATTCACATCTTTACTGTACATTTTTAACTCTTGATAAGTTTAACCCTCTCCATTTGATCTTTCTTTGAACAATTTCTCTTGGGTACAAACTCTAATTAGCTTTTCATTTTATTTAGCATCTATGTATGTAGATCCGTTCTACAATTTTATTATTTGTGTTTTCACATATTTTCATCCATTATGTATCCAACTTCCATGGATAACACAGTTATAATAGACGATCTTAATTTTCAAAATTATTCTGTTTGAAATTCAGGGACACAAAGCAGTGCTTATAGTGGAGGATCCAGGAACTCAGCAGTGCATTATTAAATAAGAATACCACTTCTCTTTTGAAAACTCTCCAATATTAAACAAACATCTAAACATATTTGCATTATGAGCTTCAGTGACATGTTGTCATTACAGAAATGAAATGGCAAATAGTTAAGTGAGATGAAAATTGAGGATGAGTGGATAAAGTCTCAATTTAGTCCCATAATCTCTGGTTCCCACCCACACCCTTTAGACTGGACATGTAGCAATACTTTAACAATGCAAGGTGTTTCCTAAAAGAAATGTTAGTAGTTCTGAAGAGATCTGATTTTCTTCCCAAGTACAAGAGACTCTTCAATGGTGGTTGCAGTTCTGGTAGGGATGAGACTCATCATTTTAAAGATTTTTGTGTCCCTTCTGTCTGCAGTTCCTGAGCCTTTTGTTTCTCTTCCCTGAAAGCCTAGCTAAGTTCATGTGGCATGTGACAACCCACACACAAGAGTATGCACAAATGCACAATCATCTCCCACTTCATCCCTATGAACTAAGGTCACTGACTAGAGAGGCACAAAGCACTTATTGCTTTACCCAGATATGAGGTGCTGAGCTACCTTCTAGCATATTTGAGAAAAGACCCTGTCATACTTCTTCAGTGTTCCCTTCCTCACAGTGGAATGGTCTTTCCACACCCACGTCCACCAGTTCCTCAGGAAAGGTTACCGATTTTCAAAAGCGGGACATAAACTGAGCGTATAAGTCACTTTTACCGAGGCATGATGATGCATACGATTAATACCAGCTGTGCAGAAGACTGAGGCAGGAGGATCACAAGTCCAAGACCAGCCCGGGAAATTTCAGGAGATCCTAAATAAAAAAAAAGGCTGGGGTTGTAGCTAAGTGGTAAGGCACTTGCTTAACATGTGTGGATCCCTGGGCTCAATCCCCAAGACTGCAGGGAAAAAAGTCACTTGTGAATAAAGAAAAAAACAGGAAATTAAACAAACTGGAATTTGTCTTTACTGGTAGAAAGACCAGCTGTAACAAATAATACTGATCTACCAGGTGAAACAGGAGATCTGATTGCAGACCAGACTGCCAAGGTGCTGTGGCCCAGGCATCAAGAGAAGTAAGCAGCAGCTGTGGTTCCACAGGCTCCCATATTTTACCTCTGGCTCTGAAATACGAAATTTAAATAATTTTCTGCTAGAAAAGTGTTTCAAAAAACTGCTGCTTCAAAAAACTTTCTTAAAAAGACACTTTATTCAAAACTAATTGTTTTATTTTTCAAACTGATGGGGGTGAGGGCCAGAAGTGATAAATCAGGTGAAGAAATTTCACAAGGAAGCATTACAGGGTTCACTTTTACCTGTAATAATCAGCAGTTTGCATAAACTGGAAATATTTATCTTAGTCTGTTAAAGAAAGGTTTAGGCGAGCTGTCTCCTAGAGCCACCGGGGAGAGGAGAGCATGGCCGTTTTCTTTACGGATTTATAGAGGCCAGTTCTAGCCTCAGTTAAGAAACCCCTTTCTAACCTTTGGGTCGCTTATGAGGCTGGGCAGCTAGCCTTGAGAAATAACATTGGCTGAAGACATAACGGGTGATCAAAATATAAAGTAAATGATTACATTTTTAAATTTTATTCCAGTAAAAGGCAGATTGCTATGAATACCACTCAAAATATTCCCTTTCTCTCAACCCACTCATCGTATCTTTACCACTTTCTAAAGCAATACTGCAAGTCCTCTCGTGTGTTTACAAGGAGTAATCAAAAATATGGTCAATGCAGCTGCTGCAGAGCCCCAGAAGAAAGGCAGGCTAGTAAAAATATGACAGGGTGTCGCCATCCAACTTATTCTCCAAACCCGGCACCGTGTGACTTACTCAAAGTCAAAATTACTATAAAAGGTAAATGTTTTTAATCAATTCCGCTCACTGAGGCTGCCACAACAGCACAACTAAAGACTCGGTAAAGAAGACGCCAGAACTCCAGAAAGTGCCAAGAACTATGGGATATGTGTTGAAAAGGAGAGGCTATCTTGAGCGGAATTAATGGCAATGCGGTTTTTAGTGTAGTAATTTTTTTAAAAAATTAAACATTCCCAGTATTTTTGGACACCTCTCCTATGTGTGCGGAATTGTTGACTGGACGAGCTGTGCTGTCCCTGCGGACAGAGCCCGAAGGCGCTCAAGCTCATTTCTTACCTTATTCTTGGTTTCCACCTCCGTCGGCCTGTGTGGAAGAAAGGACAAACGCAGAGACGCCCCGCTCTCAACCTTCAACCTTCGCTTCTCTGTGGTTCTGCTACTGTGCTGCTCAACCCAGGGTTTAAGTAGGCCTGTCCCCGCCTACTTTCCCAGAGTTAGAAGGCCTGAGAGTTCAAGGCAGGGGTGGGGCCAGCGTCAGGGCATCCAGCCAATCAGAGGGGGTATTCTTTCAATTTCCCTCAGGAAGTGCAGCCTGGTGCTCAGAGTGCCTCGAGAATTCTGGGAAAAGCAGCAGGGACTGTTGTAAACGGACACTTCAAGCAAAACACGAGAAAGCTACAGCATGGAGTGCAGTGTATAGGATCAGACGGGAGATTTGTCTTGTGTCTGGTGGAATGGGAAACTAAAACAAGACTTCAGTTTCACACTGCTACATAGGGAAGGAATAAAAACTTGAACAGAGAAAAATGGACATTGCAGTGCCCATATCATTAGATCATTTGCATGAACAGCTTAAAAGTCCCAAGATTTAAGGAAACAGCATTGCGAGTCAATTGTCTGAACCTTTACGTTGCTTTGGCGCGCATGCCCACGACCATGCCAACTGACAGTTTTGGGCCTGGGTCCTCCTCTCTCCCCACATGTTCTGCTTCGGGGTAGGATTTTTCTACCCTCTATGCGAACTACATGATCTTTCTATTTTCTGCTTTATGGGTCTCAGTTCTATATAAGCCATATTTGTTCCACATTTAATAGTCTAAAGATCATTCTACCAGATTGCAAAAACAAATACAATGGAATGAATCTGCCTATTGTTTATTCACTTCTTGGTCAGAATCTGTAAAATATATTAACATTTTCGCCACTCTGAGTTTCCCTCAGCTTTGGTCTGGAGCTATCATTAAAATTACCTGAGCTCCAGCACTATACTGTTAGCTACACAAATTTAATCCTTTCTGTTCAATTAGGCCTCACCCCAGCTGCAGACAGAATGCAAAGATGCAAACTGCCTTACGTGCAAACCAGAGCATAGGGGCTGATGGAGGGGCCTACATGAAGATCTTAGGTTTACAGAAATATATTCATTTGAAGAGGTGAATCTCTATGATTTCTAGCTCATATGTTAAAATTCAATTAGAACAAGTAAGAACATGACCTATGCAGGCCCACTTGGCCCCACAAAGCTAGCCAGGACAGAACATTTACACTATTGTCCTCTAAGATTGATAAGATCTATTTCAGTGACCAGTTAACCATTAAAAGACCAAAGTAAAGTGGGGGGCTGAGGACACAGCTCAGCAGTTAGAGCCCTTTCCTAGCATGCAGAAGGCCCGTGGGTTTGATTCCCCAGTACCCAACTTATAAAAATTAGCCAGGTGTGGTGGCATACATCTGTAATTCTAGCACTCAGGAGGTTGAGGCAGGTGGATTGCTGTGTATTAGAGGCCAGCCTGCACTCCTTAGTGAGCTCAAGACCAGTCTGGATTACAAAGTGAGACCCGGTCAAAAAGAAAGAAAAAAGAAAAGAAAAAGCTGGACCCAGTGACATAGGCCTATAATCTTAGCACTTTAGGAGGCTCAGGCAGGAGGAGGTATGTTCGAGATCAGCCTCAGCAACTTAGAGAATTAGCAAGAACTTGTCTCAAAATTGAAAGTAAAAAGTGGGCTAGGATGGAGATATAGCTTAGTGTGAAGGTTATAGGCTCAATCACCAGTACCACAAAATGTAGTATACATTTTTGTAACCCCACCCCCCAAAAAAAAAACAGGTCCATGAGCTAACAAACCAACCTGTGAACATAGCTGGGCATTCATCATGTGGAAATGGTTGTCCTTTGCACATGACAGTGAGAAACACGGAAAAGGTGTTACTAGAAAGCAGGGGTGAAGGGAGAATACAAATTTTACTGAAATCACAGGAGAAAGGTAGGGTGGAGTTAAAGATTAGAAAAAGAACAATAAGGAAACAGCTGTTGCTGTGGGCTGGCATCATCATGGAGAGCACAAATGAATATGTATATTTACAGATGTGTTGGATGTATATATACGTGCACATCAGAAAGAAGGAAAACAGTCTACTAGGCTGCGAAAACCACATAGATGTTTGACAGATCAGAACTCAAACCCCTTGTTCAGGACACATGCTTTCCCATTTCCTTTGTCCTTGGCCAAGCAGGCATTGTGTCTCCCAAGTAGCTAGTGCTTAGCTGTGATCCTGAGATGTCCAAGCAAACATTCCAATTGGCAACACGCAACTTGTACTATCTTTAAATTCAAATAAATTTTAGACCTTTTTCTTGGCAAAGATATTAGCTAAAATTTCTAATGCCAATCAGTGATTGGCAAAGAATACTCTTCAGGCTAAAAAGAACACAGCCGTATTAGAAAGCACAAAAGCTTCAGACAGCAAGTCTTGGATAGGAGTCAGACAAATTACATCATGGCCTATGTGCCCAGGGGCTGAGGATATTATTCAGGCTGGCCTAACTAGCCTGTTAGGCTGAGAGGTGCCAAATACTCCCAAAAACCAATGGCTACCGTAGAAACAAAATGTTATTGTTGCGCATGGATTCTTAACTCCACTGGCTTAAACTGATGTATTCAGTCATCATCAGGACCAATACAGAACCATGTTGCCCTAATGATGAAAGTCACTGGGAGTCACATAGTCTTGTGAACATGTACTTGGCACAGTGCTCTGTACCCAGAAGGGTCCTACATCTGGAGTTCAATGCTTTCTTTGCATTTGTGTTCTGTAACTGAAGTCTGATGAGACCAGAGAGTATGTGCTGTGGACTTGGAAGTTCAGATTATTACAATCCCACCTCTCATTACCTCCAGGGCTGGTCTCTCGACCCCCTACCCTCCTACCCCTGGTGCCCTAGCCACTGTTGCCCCTCCCTTCTCACTCATGCCCAATGACCATGGCCACCTCCCCATCCATAATGTGCAGGTATACTCCTCTCCTTGTCCTTACCCAGCTACTGTTGCCACCCTACTTCCCTAGCAAGTGCAGGGACACAGACATAGAGAAGACTGAGGTCAAATGCAAGTGCTCTGTAGCTTTAGGGAAGAGGCATCTCTGGAGCAGGAATGAGCTGTAGCACGTTGGGAAGGTGAACGGTAGGGGTAAGTCTCTTGCCAACCTTCCTGCTAGGCACTGAGTAGTCCTACCACAGACCACAGATGTTGCAATCTCTTGTGAATCACCTCTCTGTTGTGACTGCTTAGGTAGGCCAGTGCCAAGAGAAGATGGATTTGACTTCCACTGCAAGGGCCCAGCCACCTATGGATGGCAAGAATATGTGAGATAAACTCGAAGGTAGAGTCCCTTAGTGTCTGTATTCTCCCAAAATTGTCCCCATGCTAAAGAAAGCATGACAATAATAGTAAAGAGAGAGAGAGAGAGAGAGAGAGAGAGATTGCAAGAGAGATCACAGAAGACTGGGGAGAGTTTTGTATTTAATATCCTCAGTGGTACTTTTTTCTGGCTTTTGAGCAAAGGGGCCTCACATATTTGCTGCTCATTCATCTCCACAAAGTATGGAGCCTGCAGAGAGCACCGAGCACTTTAAAACTTAAAGATTATCAAACCTTAACAATCCTGATTTAGTAGGTACGTAATACTTTTCAGTTAATTATGCATAAGAATATTCTAGAGCGCTTCATTTTCCCCAGCTCCACCTACTAAATATTCTTATTAGATTCAGATAAGCCACCAGATCTGTATTTTACAAGCACTTCGGATGGCCCTATTGCATTTTTCCATAGGTCAAACTTCAAGAGATGCTGGATGCCCAGAAACATAAACACAGGCGTCAGGCAGACTCGGCTTTGCATCCTGTTGTCACCACTAACGAACCTCAGGGAAGTTAGTATACTATGTACCTTTAAAGCTTATTTGCTCATCTATGAATAAATATTAATATCATTCCATAAAGATATTAGGTTTTTGAGTATTAAATATATAGAACATTACAAAGTAAATAATGTTCAAAAACTTTGGGAGATTGCTATATCTGAGTGGCAGACACACTGGTGTTTATTGTGTTATTATGTGAGGGTGCTTTTTAATATTTTTACAGTTTTTCAAAGTAAAAGGCAGCAGCTAGGAAGAGAGGAAGAGGCATGGTTTGGAAAAGGAGGTCAGAGGCATATGACAAGTCAGCCCTCTAGGTCTTTGCAAGGAGGCTACTGCTTCAATGTGCAGGATACAGTAGGTAGTAGGTGTTCAGCAGGTTGAGTTCAGGACCTGAATGACCTCCAGAGAAACGTGCCCCAAGGAACAGCTCTGATCCGCGCTCACAAGTATTGACTAGCTCCTTTTCCTTTTCTATGAGTGGGTTTATGCCTAGATTATGTGTTCCTCAGTAAATGGGTGTGAGTTTAGGAAGAGCTAGTGGGCTCCTGAAAAGGGGTTTACTGAATGTTGCGTGTGCCCTCTAGTGTTCACATTTCTCAGCTTTCTTTCTGAAAATGTGGAACTGAAATTCTAATGTAGACATTGAGCTGAGTGAAAATATCCATTGTCCTCAGTAATAAATACACAGATGAAAGAATAGATTTTAAGAAGCATAGATTGGTCTCTTATCTAATAATGCCCTGGCTCAACACAGCATTCAAACATCATTGTCCACCTGGTTCAAAGATGAAGCACAGCTAGGTAGGTCTTTTAGGACAAAAGCAGCCTCTGCACCCTCTCTGACAGCTGGGGAGTGAAATATGGTTGGTAGAAAGTGAAGATGTGCATGTTTTCTCTTTCTGATGACCAATAGCCAAGAGATTTCCTCATGCCGGAAAAGGAGACATGACAGTAACCTCTTATTCTACCACATCCACTGGGTGCCTGTGAAAAACTTTGCACCACCAGAAAACCTGACTGGCCTGAGAAAGGACGCTAAGGCCTCAAATCACCGAAGGAAGTCATTCTTCAGATTTCTCTCATTGTGTATTCTCTTCAAGCTGGCTACACAGGTGGCTTTTGGGTTTGTGATCCAGAAACACGAAATCATGTATAAAGCTGACACTTTCTAGAACTCCTCCATTTGTGCCAGCACCTAGGAGCTAGCTTTTGCCTGTTCTTGTGAATAACACCTGGATTTATTAGGCACTAAAATACCTACTTTTCTTTCCACAGGTCCTTCTGAAGAGTGACACGAAAGCATTCTGTGGAGGTTCCATCGTTAATGAAAAATGGATCGTAACTGCTGCGCACTGTATTAACCCTGGTGTTAAAATCGAGGTTGTTGCAGGTAAATAAACAAACAGGACCTGATGAGTTCACAGAAGAATTCTACCAGAAATTTAGAGAAGACTTAATGCCAATAGCCAGCAAATACCTTTAAGAAGGAAAGTTACCAAAGTTGTTCCCCAAAGCCAGAATAACTTTAATACCCAAACCAGACAAAGACCCCCCCAAAAAAAGAAAACTACAGGCCAATATCCTTAATGAACATACATGCAAGAACACTCTCAACAAAATACAAACAGAATGCAGCAAATACCAAGAAAGATTATATACCATAACAAAGAGGGCTTTATCCCAGGGATGCAAGCATGGCTCAACACAAGCAAATAAATAAACATAGTCCACCACATTAATAGATGCAAAAATAAAAATCATGTAGCACCATTGCTAGATATTCTACATGATTTAAGTATCATGTTTCACTAAATGTGATACTATCCATGGATTCAGGGTTGTTGCTAAATAAATTGGGCTAGTGGACCGGAGCCATAATTCCAAAGTGTAATTTGCTCCATCCTCCAAAGCATCTTGCTCTTTTGGTGAGCCCATGAAGTATTTATCTCACTGGATTACAATTGTTTATTGATGCCTTAATTTCCCTACCAGCCATATACGATTCAGATCTTTGACATTTCACTGCCATTTGTCAGTGTTAGCAGGTAGACATACGGAAAAACTGTTTATGTGACAGGCTGTAACTGAAATGAGATTTATTTCCAATAGGTGAATATGACACTGACAAGCAGGAAGATACAGAGCAAACAAGAAATGTGATTCAAATTATTCTTCACCATAGCTACAACGCAACTGTGAATAAGTACAACCATGACATCGCCCTTCTGGAACTGGATAAACCCTTGACACTAAATAGCTATGTAGCACCCATTTGCATTGCCAACAGAGAATACACAAACATCTTCCTCAGATTTGGGTCTGGCTATGTGAGTGGCTGGGGAAGAATCTACAACAGAGGGAGATCAGCTGCAATTCTTCAATACCTTAGAGTTCCACTTGTTGACCGAGCCACGTGCCTTCGATCCACAAAGTTCAGCATCTATAATAACATGTTCTGTGCTGGCTTCCCTGAAGGAGGTAAAGATTCGTGTCAGGGAGATAGTGGAGGACCCCACGTGACTGACGTGGACGGGACCAGTTTTCTAACTGGAATTATTAGCTGGGGTGAGGAGTGTGCAATGAAAGGCAAATATGGAATATATACTAAGGTGTCCCGGTATGCTAACTGGATCAAGGAAAAAACAAAGCTCATTCAATAAGCAACGTATTTCCATTATTGAGTCATTAGGATTGGAAGTTAATTGAGCCCTTCACTAACTAGACACTTCCCTGTATCTTACTAGATTAGAAAGAATACATTCTATGCATACTGCTTTTTCTCTTTACAATGAAGAATTATACCTATAATTTATATTTTCCTACAGTAAGTAGAATAGAAAATGTGATAACTGGAGAAATATAATATAATAGAAGATCATGACCATTTCTCTGGGTTTGGCCCTTGGGGAAAAAATGTGACATTAAAGCTGGGACTGGTAGCACAGCCCTGTATTCCTAGCATTCTGGGAGGCTGCGACAGGTGGATCTCAAATTCAAGCCCAGCCTGGGCAACTTAGGAACTTAGTGAGACCCTGTCCCAAAATAAAAATTTTAAAAATGAACTGGAGATGTTGCTCAGTGGGAAGGCTCTGGATTCAATAAGTAAAGTTCTCCCACCTGCCTGTGAGGTACTGTGGCTCTACACTACTGTAACCAACACAATCCTCCCTCCATCGAAGCATTTCATGTCCCGAATCTTTCTTGCCTCTCACCAAAACATCACCACTTATTAAGTCTGCATCACGGATATTTGGTCCAGCCCAGCACAAGGCCAGCACGGTGCTTACCAGGAGCAGCTGACCGGCTAGAGCTCAGCACCAGCTCCTTTTCCTCTGCCCTTATTTCTGAATCTTCTCTTTTCCAACTACTGATCCTCAGATCAGCTTTTCCCTTGCTCACTTCCTTCTCTCGATTTTTCTCTCCGCAGTTACTAAAGGAGAGAAGGGAAATGTTCACGTGCTTCACTGCCTTTCACGGAGATGCATGCCCATCACACAAACTGAGGCTCGTTTTCATTTTGGTCTCAGACTTATTTTTCAGAACATAGGGATGAAATGAGGTTCCTGAAGAACATGAAATAAAAATCCTTTCAGAGAATCATGATATATGATACAAATGCACATTCTGTCAATGAGTCATGCAGAATAGGTCCCAGAGAGTTTGTAACTGAGGTGTAATGAGGGATGGTTCTGCGAGGGCAAAACTGAAATGGCATTATAACTAGGGAAATAAATATCAACCAGGTACATTGTCCCCTGTTTGAATAAATAATGCTAACAGAAAGAGCAGTCTGCAACCTAGAACTCTCAAAGCCTTCGAGAAGAGCTTACCCGTGCGTCTCCAACATAATCCAGGGCCAAGTGAGAAGCTGTCTAGATCAGAGAGCAGTAACATCGTAGCTCCTTGATGAGCATACCCTGAAGGGGAGAAGGGTGCAGCAGGCTTTAGGAAGTGAGTCGTTGCCATCAGTACAGAGCTCCCCATTTGCTGGTTTCATGCTCTCCAAAGAATATTTTGGCTGTTATTGATCTGCATGGAATTGTCTAGAAGGCCACTAACCAACATGTTTCTATCTGTGCACCAGTAAACTGGTATTCTAGCAACTATCTGGGCTTTTCATGAATTTGGCTGATGTGGATCAGCACCTTGTACATGATGATACCTGGAACTACAGACAAAATCATATTTGGAGCCACTCTGATCCTACCCATACCCCAGCCAGACCTAAATCATTGATTTCTTTTAAGTTCCTATAGTTAATACCACTCTGCTTCAGAGCTGTAAACCTACGTATCAATAAACATTCTTTCAAATTTCAGCAAGAGTTTCTTCTTAAATAATTTACATGGACATCCCAAAAACTTCATTCTGCAAAGCACTCAGAAAAATGTGTCCAGAGGCAACACAACAAGAAGCTTGAGACTCTGCTGTCTCCTAAGTTTCATGTGGGAGAGGTGTACTCTGTCCCAAGAGAACTGCTCTGGACTCACCTGGGACAAATTTGGGTCTAACTAGCTGAGAATATGGCCTTAAATAAATCATTCTATCTTCAGGACTTGATTCCTCTACCTATATGACAAGAGGGTTTGACAGGAAACTCTCCAAAGGCTTTTGTGACCTTGAGAATCTGAGTTCTTTTTTGTTTTCATTGCTTTATTCAACAGCTTTATTCAAAACGTGAGTACTGTGCCCAAAATATCAATAATGTTGATTAAATTTGAGTTAATATGTATATATGTAATACAATAATGGATGTAAATTACTTTGTCAATGCCTACTACAATACTACATAGTAGTTGCTCAATAATGTTAGCAGAATATAATTTTTTTTGTCCTGAGGATTGAACCCAGAGACCGTGCACTGAGCCAAATTCCCAGCTGTTTTTTTTTTTTCTTAAGTTTTACTTCGAGAGAGGTCCTCTATGAGTCACTAAGTTGCCTAAGCTGGACTTGAACTTGCCATCCTCCTGCCTCAATTTCCCAGAACATTGCAAGTATAGGCATGCACCACCGTGCCAGAAATTAGTCTTGCATTGAGCATCATAAAAGAAGGCCATATTTAAAGTAATGCCTGAGAGTCACATTTTATGAGGAAATGAAAGAAATCATTTCTGTAATTGTTAGTTAAAAGGAAGACACTATAATTGTCAACTTTATGGGTAAAGAAGAGATTAGTCCATACATAAACAATTTACTTCAACTTTGAATGACTAAAGATCTATAGACCCAATGCTCTGTATCTTGACAGAAAAGAACTGCTCTGGCCTGTTTCTATGGAGACCACCCATGCTTGAGAACAGGCAGTGAGAACAGCCGTTAGCCAACCTTCCCCCACCCAGCTGAGGCCCGAAGAAAACCTTCTTAACTAAACCACTAGATACGGCTTGACCCTGAGAATGCGGGAGTGTAAAGCAATGCAGAAATCCCCCACCCTCCTTTGTCCCTGGGCAAAGGCCCAAAGATATCCCCCTCCCCCCACCTTTGTCCCTGGGCAAAGGCCCAAGAAGATTTTGTACTTTTTCACTGTGCTCCTTTTAGACCCCTCCCCTACCTAAAGCTGCCTTTAAATTCAACGCACTGCACTCAGTAAACGACTCTTGACAAGCAACTGCTTCCTTGAGTCCCGCCTCTTTCTCGC